>PVLC010015257.1:0-11103 GCA_004027655.1 Graphiurus murinus | reverse complement strand
CCTCAGCCCTATTTTTATTTTTTATTTTGAAACAGGGTCTCACTAAGTTGTGGAGGGCCTCACTAAGTTGCAGAGGCTGGCCACAAATCTGCGATCCTCCTGTCTCAGCCTCCAAGCGTGTGCCACCACGCCCAGCTTACTTAACCACCTTCCTCTCTGTGTCTCTGCTTTCTTTTCTGGGGATCCAGAAACCAGGCTCAGCCATCCCCAGCTGTGTGACTTGGGTGACCATGGCTTCCTGATTGTGTCTTTGGTCCTCTGAGTGGCTGCGGCTCTGGAGGAGGCTGCCTTGTTCCCCGGGGTCCTCCAGATGGGGCCAGCCACAGGGTGGGCTGGCAGGCGGGCGGAGGCACTGGTCCTGCTGCTCGCCCGGGCGAGTGTGTGGATGGGGCAGAGGGCTGGACTTCCATCATTTCCCTGGAGATTCCAGCCACCTTCGAATCTGCCGCCGGGGTCCAGGCTGACCTCTGGGGCCCCGCGTCCTTCAGGGGCAGACACCCACCCGCCACCCGCCTGCCTGGTGCTGCGCTCTTGTCTCCTCTCCCAAGATGGTCCCCTGCAGGCCCCTCTGTTCTCGGCTGCTCCTCTTCCAGATCTGGGCTCCTGCTCTCCTCGGTGGCTTCGGAGCAGCTCCTAGGGCGTCCCCGGTTCCGCTCAGCCCGGAGCCCTGCCCTGCTCACTCAGATTTCCAGGGACATTTAAATTCTGGGTGGCTTTGTGGGAAGTTCTGGTGATCCACAGGGGAGGCCAGGAGGGACTCAGCAGCAGGAGACCCCAAGGCCTGGCCTGGCCCCCACCCCTGGGCTGTGGGGAACCCCCGGGGCAGCCCCTCTCCTGGAGGTACCATCCTTCCTCACAGCGTTTTCCAGAATCTGCTCCATACCCAGCTATGGCCTGTCCCCCACAGGACGCCCATCTTCTCTTTTTGGTTTTTTATGATCTCCTTCCTTGCCAAATTCCTCTAATTCTTTTTTTTTTTTTGGCAGTACTGGGGATGGAACCCAGGGGCATTCTACCTCCCAGCTACACCCCCAGCCCTATTTTTTATTCTTTCTTTTGAAACAGTCTCACTAAGTTGCAGAGGGCCTCACTAAGTAGCTGAGGCTGGCCGCGAACCTGCCACCCTCCTATCTCGGCCTCCCAAGTGCTGGGATTACAAGCGTGGGCCACATACCTGGCTTCCCCTTCAGTTCTTGAGGGTGGAGGTCAAGCGTTCTGCACCCTTGGGTGCAGCAGAACCCAAACCAGGCAAGGGTGGCGGGGTACCCGGAGGGTTGGGGTCGGGGGGAGCTCTGGAGCCCTGGGGAGCTGCTAGCCTGGGCGCTGCTCTGACCAGAGCCTGAACTTTGCTCCTTGGGGTCACCGTCCCCTGTAATTAGGCGGCAGCTCATATTGGCCTGGGCCTCCGGCCACAGCACAGAGAGCCCCATCTGGCTCCCGGGCTGGCATGATTAATAGAGGACTCCACCTGGGCCCAGTGGCCCCAGAGTGGGGCATGCTTGCTTCCTTCTTTCTCTCTGTTTCTTTCTCTCTTTCTCTTTCTCTCTCTCTCTCTCTTTCTCTTTCTTTCTTCTCTGGTACTGGGGATTGAACCCAGGGGCATTCTACCTCCAAGCTACACCCCCATTCCTATTTTGTATTCTTTATTTTGAAACAGGGTCTCTGTAAGTTGCAGAGGGCCTCACTAAGTAGCTGAGGCTGGCTTCGAACTCTGATCCTCTAGTCTCAGCCTCCCAGGAACTGGGATTACAAGCGTGCACCACCATGCCCATCTTATTCTTTATTTTGAAACAGTGTCTCAGTAAGTTTCGGAGGGCCTCACAAAGTAGCTGAGACAGACTGCAAACATGCAATCCTCCTGTCTCAGCCTCCCACAAGCATGCCGCTACCATGCCTGGCTTTTTTTTTTTGCATTTTTAAAGTGCTTTTCGCACTTTCTCCAGCAGTAGGTATGAGGAGGAGGGAGGGGTGGCTTCCCTGCCTGGCCAGATCAAGAGTGGCCACCAGCCTTGCGTGTGGGGACCAGGCTGGGCACAGAGAAAGGGAACAGCTTGCCCAGGGAACTGGACCTGCAGGAAGCCGACCCCCACCTGGCTGCTCTGTCCTGAGCAGAAACAGATGGACACCGTCCTCAGGGCCTCTGTTCTGGTCCCCTGGCCCCTGGTGGGCTTGGTGTGTCAGGTAGGGCCCAGCCAGGCAAGTGAGCCTTTTCATGGAGGGGACCTGGAGTGGGATTAGTTGTGTTTGGGGAGCAGTGTGGTGGAGGAGGAAGGGATGAGTTAGTTACTGAGGAGGTGTCTGGGGGACCCTTTTGGAGGGCAGGCTGTGCTCTGAGCTGGAGCGACCTCTCCAGAAAGGATGGAGCGCTAACAGCCAGGCTCCTCCCTGCGGGGTGTCCAAAGGATGTGGGTGGATTAAGGTTCAGGAAAGGCCCTCCTCTGGGGCTCCGGAGCCTTTGAGGTCTCAGAGCTGCAGGCTGTAGTTCTTTTGTTTTTTTTTGAAGTTGGTCGCCTTCCCGGGGCTCCCTCCCACAGGCCGAAGTTTATCAGGGAACCTTTGACCCCTGGGGACTGTAAAGGTCTTCTGATCTCTTCGGTCCCCCAGCAAGCCACACCCAGGAACCCACAGCTTTCAGGGGAGAGCGCCTGCCTGCCTGCCTTCTCACCCAGCCACCCCGTGGCCCCACCCTGAGCCAGGAAATTCTTCCCCTTATCTACCGCGCATCTCCTGGCTGCGGCTTAAGCCCCTTCCCCTCCCTCTCCCTCCCAGAGGGAGCCAGCTGCTGGCTGGGCTAAAGGGAGAGAGAGTAGGACCATTCCTTTGGCCGAGGCCACCAGTTGTTCCAGATGTGCTCGTGCTCCTGTATCTGTAATTTTAGTAAAAAAAAAAAAAAAAAAAGGAGTCCTGCCAGGCTTGGTGGCGCGGCGCACGCTTGTAATCCCAGGACTCAGGGGGCTGAGACGGGAGGATCGCAGGTTCACGACCAGCCTCAGCTACTTAGTGAGTTCCTCTGCAACTTAGTGAGAGCCTGTTTCAAAATAATTAAAAATAGGGTTAGGGGTGTAGCTCGGAGGTAGAATGCTCCTGGGTTCAGCCCTCCCCACCAAGTACCAAAAAAAAGGGGGGGGGAGTTGAGCATCTCAGAGCGACATTCACAGTGTGCCTGGGCCAGGGGCTCCAGGTGGAGGGCAAGAGGGCCCCCTTCCAAGAAGAGAGGCTCTCTGAGCCTCTTGGGAGGACCAGGCTCTGCCCCAGCTGTCTGATAGGGTCTGTTGCCCGTGGGAGGCGTCTCCCCAGCCCTGAGTGGTCACCCAGGACCCTTCTCTGGTGGGGGCAGTGCTTGGCACAGGTAGGGGGGCCCTACAACTTGCTGCCCCACAGGGTACTGGAAGTGGAAGGGCTGTGAGTGATTTCAGGGGTGAGCCGGGAACTTCCCAGGTAGACTGGACGTATGGGCACCTTGATGTGGGGTCGGCTCCGTGGCCAGTAGGGCCCCGGCAGCAGAAGGGCCTCGGGGGTAAGGCCTTTGCCAGGTGAAGGGGCGGAGCAGCTGGTGGGCTGGCGAGGGCCCCGGGGGGGGGCTTCTGCCAGGCGAGATCCTCTCCAGGGCACCCTCGTCCCCATCTCAGGACTGGTGACTCAGGGTGGGTGGTGGCTTCAGAATGGACAGATGCTTAGGAAGTTGAACAGACCAGGCCTGTTGGCACATGCCTATAATCCCAGTACTTGGGAGGCCGAGACGGGAGGATGGCAGATTGGAGGCCAGCCTCAGCAAGTCAGTGAGATTCCTAGCAATTTAGCGAGATCCAGGCACAGTTGTAAAGGCGTCTGATAGGACTTCTGGTCCCTTCAGCCTGGACGACACTGGCTGGGCTGGGAAGGCGCCGGTTCAGCCCTTGCCAGGGTATCTTCCAGGGAGAGATGGAAGCCATGGAGTCGGGGTTGGGGTGTGGCTCAGTCGTTGGTGGAGGGCTCGCCTTGCGGGCATCCCAGGAACCAGCTGTCCACTCCAGCTGCTACCGAGCTGCCCATCTGTGTGTGTCCTGCCTTGAGGAGGGGTCCCAGGGTTTCGGAGCTTCCTTTCTGGAAGGAAGGGGCTTCCAGGAGGCTGCCGAGCACCATGGCGGGGCGGGGCTGAACAGAAGAGCTCTTAGCGCGCCTGCCTGCCTGCCCGCCTGCCAAGGGAGGGAGTTTTGTTTATTTCCCTTGGCCTCATCTGAGAATCCAACTGCAGGCACATGACATCCCAGACCTGCTTGTTCTCACATCTCGGAGTTCCAGAGCTGCCAGGCCCCCCGGGCGGGGGTCGTGATGGGCAGGAAGGACTCCATGCGCCTTTTCCTCCAGGCCTGGGCCTGCACGTGCAGAGAGAAGGAAGCCGCCTCCTACAGGCCCCAGAATAAACCAGAGGGGCAGCCGGTGGCGCAGCCTCAGCCTTGGTTCTTCCCTGGGAGCCAGAGACCTCCTAGCAAAATCCAAGTTTCCCGGCCAGGTGTGGTGGCGCACACTTGTTATCCCAGTGCTTGGGAGATGGAGACAGGAGAATCATGGGTTCGAGGCCAGCCTCAGCTACTTATAGTGAGGCCCTCCATAACTTAGACCCTGTTTCAAAACAAAGAATAAAAAATAGGACTGGGGGTGTAGCTCGGAGGTAGAATGCCCCTGAGTTCAATCCCTAGTACCCCACAAGCAAAAAATAATAAATTTTAAAAAAATCAAAATTTCTCATGGACTAGACGCTGCCTGAGCCCAGTCTGGGTCACGTGGAAACGCCCAGCTTTTCCTTTCTTCTCCAGAGGACCCGAGTCGGACCCTTGGTGAGATTGTGCTGGGCATTGAAGGCAGGTGTATATCTGGTTAGAGGCAGGGGCAGGGGCAGGGCCTACTTCCTGTGTGTTCAGGTCAGCCCAGGGTGCCAGGGTCCTGGGCCTGAGCTGTAGCCCTTGGCAGAGTGGGCCAGGCCAGCGTGGGGGACCGTTGTGAGGGAAGGCGTGCCTGGCTGTGGAGGAGGGGAAGGAGGAGGGGCAGAGAGGAAGTTCTGAGCTGTGGGCGCCAGGCCATCACCTCCTCTCCTCACCCTCTGCAGGTTTGAGGTGTCCGTCTGGAGAGCTTCTTCTGCTCTTATTTGCAGTTTGCCCTCTGTCCTTGTTAAACAGAGGAGAAAGTGGGCGTGGTGGCGCATGCTTGTAACCCCAGTGCTTGGGAGGCTGAGACAGGAGGATCGTGGGTTTTCTGCCAGTCTCAGCTATCTAGTGAGGCCCTCTGCAACTTAGTGAGACCCTGTTTCCAAATAAAGAATAAAAAATAGGGGTGGGGTACGTGTAGTTCAGAGGTAGAATGCCCCTGGGTTCAATCCCCAGTACCACAAAACAGATAAAAAACAGAGGAGAGCCTTTGTGGGCCCCCGGGACTGGCCGCCTGTGCTGACTGGGCTGTATACTGACCTCCTCGTGCCGGCTCCACTTGAATCCACAGCAGCTTTTTTTTTTTTTTTTTTTTTTTTGCAGTACTAGGGCTTGAACCCAGGGGCATTCTTCCTCGGAACCCCATCCCCAGTCCTATTTTTTATTCTTTATTTGGAACAGGGTCTCGCTAAGTTGCAGAGATCCTCATTAAGTAGCTAAGGCCGGCCTCAAACCTGTGATCCTCCTGCCTCAGCCTCCCAAGTACTGGGATTACAACAAGCCTGCGCCACCACGCCTGGCTGACAAAGCAGCTATTTTTAAGCCCTTCCTTTTGGGTCGTTTTGCTTCCTGAGAACACTCCCTTTCCAGCACCCCCGTGCACCCCTATCCCCAGCCCTGTACTTGCCTCCCTCCCCCACGTGACCGCCCCTCCACCCAGCAAGCAGACCCCCCAGAAGCAGATCCTGAGACAAGGGTCAGAGCTGTGCGGATGAGGCAGGAAGACGTCCAGTGTCCTGAGGGGAGCCCTGGGGACCCCAGTGGGGGAAGGAGCTGGGTTGTTGATGCTCCGGTTTGCGGAAGGGCTGCAGTGTGAACTCCTTCCTGCCTGGGCGTGGACGTCAGGAAAGGCCCTGGGCGGAAGGGCAGGAGCAGAATCAGGCCACGAGAGGTAGGATGTGATGAGAGGTAGGTTGTGCCTCACTCGCAGAGGTAGGGTGCACGGTAGAGTGCGGCAGGGCGTGCCGGCGCCGTGGGATGTGCCCCCTGCACTTGGTACCCCCTGTGCCGTTCACTCAGATAGTGTGTGATGCCAGGCACGGGAGGGCAGGGAGGCTCAGGGACGTTCACTGTGCTGCTGCCACCCCTGCTGGGATCTCTGTGCTCAGCCCTGAGATAAGCCACACAGTCAGGAACACTCCCCCGAGGACCCACAACTGGCTCTGTGTGTTTCTGTGTGTTGGGATTGAACTCAGCAGTGTTCTATTTTTGAGCCACACCCCAGCTTTATTTTATTATTTTACTTTTTTTTTTTTTGTGGCACTGGAAGTTGAGCCCAGGGACATTCTTTTTTTTTTTTTTCCCCTGCAGTACTAGGGATTGAACCCAGGGGCATTCTACCTCTGAGCTATACCCCCAGCCCTATTTTTATTCTTTATTTTGAAACAGGGTCTCACTAAGTTGCAGAGGGCCTCACTAAGTAGCTGAGGCTGGCCGTGAACCCGGATCTTCCTGTCTCAGCCTCCCAAGTACTGGGACTACAAGCGTGTGCCACCACGCCCGGCTGCCCAGTGGCATTCTACCTCTGAGCTACAACCCCAGCCTTGTTTTTTTATTCTTTATTTTGAAACAGGGTTTCAGTTGCAAAGGACCTCATTAAGTTGCTGAGGCTTGGTAATCCTCCTGCCTCAGCCTCCTAAGTACTGGGATTACAAGTGTGGGCCACCATGCCCAGCTTTTATTTTATTTTATGTTTTGGCAGTACAAGAAATGGAACTCAGGAATATTCTACCTCCAAGCTACACTCCCAGCCCTATTTTATTTTTTATTCTGAAAAAGGGTCTCAAGTTGTGGAGGGCCTAAGTAGCTGAGGCTGGCCATGAACCTGTGATCCTCCTGGAATTACAAGTGTGTGCCACCATGCCCAGCTTATTTTTTATTTTGAAACAGGGTCTTGCTAAAGTTGCCGAGGCTGACCTCACACCTGCTGTCTTTCTGTCTCTGCCTCCCAAGTCCTGGAATTACAGGCGTGCACCCCCAAGCCCAGCTCACACAGGGCCTTTTTTGCACATTCCTCTGCCTGGACCTGAGTCCCCGGGGCCCCCACACAGCCCTTGCCCTTGTGGCACCATTCTCTCCTTGGAAGGACTTGTCCTTTTAATGACCAGCCCCTTCCATGTGGATTCCTCCCTGCCTTCCCTGGTTCCAGCTTTTTGTGAACTAGCCAGGCCCAAGTGCCAGCTAAGGAGGGGGTGAGGTGACCCCAAGGCGTCACCCCACACCCTGCAGAGCAGGGATCTGCCTTGGCCCAGCCCTCAAGGAAGACAGAACTGACAGGGTGGCCAGGTCAGAGTGGGGGGGGGTCTGTCGGTCACATGCTCATGAATGTGTTCTGGGGATCCTCAAGGTCCTGCACTGTTAGCCGGGGGTCCCTGCCGGCCCAGGCAGCACCCAGGGAGCTGTCTCCTGCTGCCTCTCTCTCTCTCTCTCTGGTCCCTGGGCCCAGACCACGGCTCCCAGGCAGCCTGGGACATCTTCAGGGACAGTACCTGCTTTTCTGCTGAGGGGCTCAGAATTTGTCGCCGCTCCCTCCTGTGGGGGGCTGCACATGGTTTTGTTTTGACCTTGAGCCCTAGGGTGTCTGCGCAAGACATTTGTCCCAGGCTGGGGCAGAGCTTTGTAGCTCCCCTGATACCCCCTCTCCAGACCTGGCCCATCTGTGCACCAGGAAGTGCCCGATCAGGTTTCAGGAGCTGCAGTGAGAGCCGGGGCCTCAACAATGGCCCCTTGTGTGACTTGCATTCCTCCCTAAACAGGCCCAGATCCCGGCTGCTCCTGATTCGGGGCCCCCCACGGGCACAGCCCGGAAGGTTTGTGTCTGCAGGAAGGCCACTCCGGCCTCTTGGTGTAGCGTCTTGGACTGGAGGTGCTCCACACACAGGAGAGGGAGCCTGAGCCCGGCCTGGGCTTTGGGGAAGAGGTGGGCGGGGACGGGTTCTCCTGGGAGTGATCGGGGTGGGCCCGGTGCGCCCTTGTCTACACCTTGCAGTGGTTGCGGCAAGGTGCGTTTTTATGGTGCCGTGGATAGAACCTGGGGCACGCTACCTCCAAACCACATTCCCGTTCTACCCGTCTCAGCCTCCCAAGTAAGTGTGACGTGGAATTAGGATCTTTGCATATATCTTGCCTCCTGCTATTTTTACTTAATCTTCCTAAGTATGGGCATGTAGCATCACATCCAGCTCAAGTTTTTTTGTTTGTTTGTTTGTTTTCTTAATTGATGGTACTGAGGATTGAACCCATAGGCATTTTACCTCTGAGATTTTTTTTTTTTTTTTTTTTTGCCATACTGTGGATTGAACCCAGGGACATTCTACCTCTGAGCTATACCCCCAGCCCTATTTTTTTGTTGTTGTTGTGGTACTGAGGATTGAACTCAGGGGCATTCTACCTCCGAGCTACACCCCCAGCCCTATTTTTTATTCTTTATTTTGAAACAGGGTCTCACTACATTGCGGAGTGCCTCACTAGGTAGCTGAGGCTGACCAAGAACCCAGATCCTCCCCGTTCTCAGCCTCCCAAATGCTGGGATTACAAGCGTGCACCACCACACCCGGCTCCCCAGCCCTATTTTTTTAAAATTCTTTATTTCGAAACAGGGTCTCACTAAGTTGCGGAGGGCCTGAGTAGCTGAGGCTGGCCGAGAATCTAGATCCTCCGGTCTCAGCCTCCCTAGTACTGGCATTACAAGTGTGAGCCACCACGCCTGGCTCTGTTTTGTCTTGAAATAGAGTCTCACTAGATTGTTGAAGTCTCCCTAAATCGCAAGGCCTCCGAACCTTCTGTCCTCCTGTCTCAGCCTCCCAAGTACTGGGATTCCAGATGTGTGCCACCACGCCCGGCTGTGTCAGTTGTTTTAAGCTCTGAAATTCCTCAGGGACCCGCATTTATTTTTGGCAGATGGGAGCAAGGCAGGAAGGTCTAATGAAGAACACCCACTGTAATTCCATCCGGAGATAGTCATATTCTATGTGTGTTTGTGTGCGTGCAAACTGCACATGTGTGTGTGACGTGGAGTTCGGATCTTTGTATACATCATGCCTCCTGCTATTTTTACTTAATCTTCTCAGTATTTCTCATCCTCTGAAGCGTGATTTTGATGACTCGGCGGGGCCTGGCCATATGGGTTCAGAATCTACGTAAACCCGAATTGTTTCCAGTGCTGGAGATGCTCATGCCGATGTAGATATTCATACATAAATCTTTCTCTTCTTCCAATGATTTCCTTGGGATACATTCCCAGGAGTGGGCTGAAGCACAGGCTCTGGCTTCAGGCTTTTGGTGCAAATTGCAGAGGTAGGAGGCCGAGAAAGCCGGGGGAAGGCTTTTGAGAGCAGGCGGGGTTGGAGCCTAGCTTTGGAGGGACATGAATCTACAGAGGAGGGCCAGGGGTGGTGGCACGGGTGTGGGGCCAAGTGATCTGGCCTCCTGTCTGTCTGATACTGTGCAGCACTCCTTGCAGGGCGTGGGGTCTCTTGTTGGAAGAAGCCTAGCTATTGCTTGGGGCATGGGGTAGGGTGGGGTGGCAACTCTTCTGCTCAGCCGTCCCGGGGATTGTTGGCGGTCTGGGATCTGCACGGTGACAAGCTCATACAAACTCCTACAGACCCTGGGGAGGATGACTAGAAATACCTGCCCGTGGCCAGCCAAGCCCCCTCCTCATGGGGTGGCGGAGGGGGATGGATTTCCCCCTGGGTAGAGGGGTGGCTGCGTGCCTGAGATCGCCGGACCTGGGGGAGTCCAGGACTCTGATGGGGGAGGGCGTGCTGGAGGACCCTGTCCTGCCCGTCTTGTGACAAGCTGTCTCCTAATTTTTCCCGGCTGGGTGCTCCCCTGGGGAAGCATGTGCACGACAGCGTCCCCTTGCAAAGCCGCCTTAGGCAGGGTCTTGGCTCCACGCTGAATGTTCACTGTAAATCTATCTCCCTGAGGACTTCTCCCGCCATCTGGGGTGCTGGAGGCTGGGTGGGGGTGGAGCCTGGCCACGCCTCCCCGACCCCAGGGTTGGACCCCCCTCTCGTGTGGTCAGGAGAGATTAGGGGCTGGGTGGGGAGTGTGTGGACACTGTATAAGGGTCCTGGAGGACCCGCAGCCTGGACTGTCCCCTTCCCAGTGGTCTCTGTGTTTGTGTTCTGCGGCCGTCGTAGCTAATGGCCGGAAACTGGGTGAATTCAGGGCACACACTTATTGCCTCTGTTCTGGAACCAGAGGCTGAGCTCAGGGTGTCAGCAGGGCCGTGCTCCCTATGGACAGTCCAGGGGGTTTCCTTCCTGGCCTCTCCCAACCCCCGGGGCCCCAGGTGTCCCTGGTCTGGTGCTGCTTTCCGCCAGCCTCTGCCCCCCCATCTCCCCAGGGTCGCCTCCTCTGGGCCTCCCTGGGTCTCAGGTGCCTCTCTGTCTTTCTCTTATAAGGACACTTACTGGTGTCCATCCGAAATCCGGGATGTTCTCATTCTGGAACGTTTTGGCAGCATGTTCTCATCTTTAACTTGATTACATCCTAAAGACCCTTTTCCAAATAAGGTCACCCAAGCCGCGCATGGTGTTGCATGCTTGTAATCCCAGCATTTGGGAGGCTGAGACTGGAGGATCCGGGTTCGAGGCCAGCCTCAGCTACCTAGTGAGGCCCTCCGCAACTTAGTGAGACCCTGTTTCAAAATAAGGAATAAAAAATAGGGCTGGGGGCCGGGCGTGGTGGCTCACGCTTGTAATCCCAGCATTCGGGAGGCTAAGACTGGAGGATCCGGGTTCGCGGCCAGCCTCAGCTACCTAGTGAGGCACTCCGCAACTTAGTGAGACTCGGTTTCAAAATAAAGAATAAAAAATAGGGCTGGGGGTGTAGCTCGGAGGTAGAATGCCCCTGAGTTCAATCCCCAGTACCGCAAAAAAAAAAAAAAAAAAAAAAAATAGGGCTGGGGATG
>PVLC010015256.1:0-37718 GCA_004027655.1 Graphiurus murinus | reverse complement strand
GAAACAAAACAAAACAAATCAACAAATAAAAAATGAAAACAAAAAAAAGAACAAAAACCCCAAACTCTACAAATAGCAGTTATTAAAACCAAGCTTAAATTTTCACGTGTGTCTTTGGCGTTTTTAGTTTATTTACTTATTTTAATTTGCTCTGTCAGAGTAGGCAGAGAGTTGCCCACTACTAGTTTATGTCTCTGGATTCTCCCCTGGGTCTGGCTGCGTCTCTGATTCTGCTTTTTGCTTTAGCAGTCTAAGAGCCAGGCCTTTCCAGAGACAATGTGTGCACTGGGTTCCTCCACCCTTCTAGCCCTGTCTATGCTCTAGCAGGGCGGATGGCTGAGACTATCCTTTGTTTTGTGAACCCCGCACCCTGCACTCGAGGTGCGCGGGACTCGACTTACGTCTCCCTGCAGTTCGGCCTGTTCCTGATCTCCGGCTCCTCTGGGGCTCAGCTCTGGGGTGCAGGGTACCGGGCTGCCGGGCGCCAGATACCGTCTCAGGGCCTGGCTCCTCGGCGGCGCAGTTCGGGGCTCTTGGCACCGGGGTGTAGGGCGCTGGATGCCGTCTCAGGGCCTGGCTCCTCGGCCCTCGGCGGCGCAGCTCAGGGCACAGGGCACCGGGGCGCAAGGCGCTGGGTGCCGTCTCTGGGCCTAGCTCCTCGGTGGCGCAGCTCAGGGTGCTGTGCACCAAGGCGCAGGGCACTGGATGCTGTCTCAGGGCCTGGCTCCTCGGCGGCGCAACTCGGGGCGCAGGTCACCGGGGCGCAGGGGGCCGGATGCTGTTTCAGGGCCTGGTTTCTCGGCGGTGCAGCTCGGGGCGCGAGGCACCGGTGCACAGGGCGCCGGGTACCTTCTCGGGGACTAGTTCCTCCGCGGCACGGTTCTGGCTCTTGGGTGCAGGGCACAGGAGCGCAAGGCGCCAGCTCCCCTCTGAGTGGCCTAGCTCCTCCGCGGCGCAGCTCTCGGTTCTTCCATGTATTTTGTATATGGCATCATACTAGTCTCTTAATCTTCAGTCATCCCTAAATCCCTAAATAAAATTTCCCAATGAGTGAGAGCCAAGGAATAATTTCAAGATGATATATTTTTTAAAACACTTCTATTGGTACAATGTAGTTATGAATTATACCTGGGTTTAAAGTAACATAGACATCCATTCACGTAGGACTCTGTGTGTTTCCTTCAGGTCTCACTCTACTATCTGCCTTTCCCTGTGAGTTTGGTAGTGACAACCTCATATATGGATATAGTGTTATTTGAACTGCTTCATCAGTTTCCCTTTTCCTCCTTCCCACTTCCTTCCCATATTCCTCTTTCCACTATTCTACTGGTTTGATTCTTCAATTTTCTAAAGAAGCTTTTGTTTCCTATTCTCCCTCTAGTTTCCACAGAAAAGATTTTAACAATAGTGAAAAAGGATTTCATGTATCAGTTTCAATTGCTGTTATAAAAATAATTCCCACAACTTTAACGTCTTAAAAGACAAATACACTTATTATCTTATACTTCTGTAGGTCAGATATTTAAAATGAAACTATAGGGTTAAAATCATTTTGCAAGCTGTATGTGAGTACCCATCAGCTTCTGGAGGTTGCCTACATCCCTTGGTTCATGACACCTTTTTCCATCTTTAAAATGAGGTGTATAAAATAATTTACTCTCTTTGACTTATGATTCCATCCTTTATATCTTCTCTTTCTCCCTGCCCTTGCCCCTGGGGAATTTAATTTATTTAATTTTATTTAAAATATTTAATTAACAGATAAATATAGCATATATTCAATGCATATAATGTGATGATTTGAGATATATATATGTACAAATATATATAGTACACTGATTATCACAATCAAATTAACACACTCATCACATCCCATATTGCACATTAATCATTAGAATTAGTTCATCATAAAATTCACAATACATATTCTTAGACCATATAGTATTTATCAATCATCCAGTACCTGGTTTACTTTACTTAAAATTAATATCCTCCAACTTCATTCATGTTGTTGCATGTGGAATAATTTTCTGCTTTTTATGGTTTAACAATATTCTATTTTGCACAAACACATATTATATATATATATATGCGCACACATTTTCTTTTTCCATTCATCTATCCATAAACTGGTAAGTTGTTTCCATTTCTTGGCTATTGTGAATTATGCTGCAGTGAACATGGTAGAGAAATCTCTTTGAGAACGTGATTTCATTTGTTTAAGATATATATCCAGAAATGAGATTTCAGAATCCTACTACATTAGTTTCTTTTTTTTTTTTTTGAGGAATTTGCATACTGTTTTCCACATGGCTATACCAATTAACACTCCCACCCATAGCATGCAAAGTTTCCCTTTTCTTACCACCCTCATCAACACTTGTGGTCTCTTGTAATTTGTATAATAGCCATTCTTAGTATAAAAGGATATATCATTGGGGTTTTTATTTGCATTTCTCTAACAATTCTTGGTGTTGAGTGATCTTTTCATACTTCTGTTAGCCATCCTTATGTCTTCTTTGCAAGAATATCTAATCATTTATTTCTAATCAGGTTATTTATTTATATATATATTCATTTATTGCTACTCTTGTTCAGTTATATGAGTTATTTATATATTGACAATATTAACCCATTGTCAGATATATGGTTTGTAAATATTTTCTCCCATCCCATAGTTTCCATTTTCATTGTGTTGATTTTCTTCATGTATGTAGAAACATTTTAGTTTGTTGTAGCCCTGCTTGTTTACTTTTGCTTCTATTACTTGTGATTATTTTTGTATCATATTCAAGAAATCATTGACAAAACCAATGTGGAGGAGATTTTCTCCTACGTTTCCTTCTAGGGGTTTTACTATTTCAGATATTACATGTAAATCGTCAATCCATGTAAAGTTAATTTCTGTATAATGTACAAGACAACTCCCCAATTTCATTCTTTTACATATAGATATCCAGTTTTCTCAAATCTTCTTGCTTCCCTCTTATGAGTGCCTTTGTTGTTGTAAAGACTTTGTTAAGACAATTTGGGTGACTGATAATACAATATAATCTCCCCATTTCAAGATCCACAATTTAATCAATGCTAATTCCCTTTTTCCATATAAAGTAATACATTTAAAGAATATTGGTATCAAGATATCCTTATCTTTGGCAGGCTAACACACTAAACTATAAAATCATATGTTGGATTTTTTCAATAGTTATATTTGTATCAAAGTGAATTTCTATGCATTATATTTACATTTAATAATATGTAAGAAAAATAAATTAATTACTCCCTTCCATGGCTCCTTTATTGGCTCAAATTTGATGACCAAATGAGAAAGACAAAGGCAGAGGATACAGTAAAATGTAAAGATGGAGAGGGGATAGTTGATAATTTATTAGTGCCACATTTCTCATTTTAGGAAAAAAATGCATAGCAAAATTAATAGGTTATATCACTATCTTGAGACTAGAGATTTTATGTTTCAGAAGAAAAACATGATGGCACAGGGGAAACAAAAGAGATTTGGAGGTAGAGAAACTTGGGTTAGAATTCTAGCTCTCTCCTGTCTGTAACAGATAATCTCTAATCTTTTGCTTCTATCTGTCTACGTAGCTATGAATCTATCTACATATGTATGTATGTGGGTTGGTATGTCCATGTGAGTGTATTTGTGTATGATAATACTATTTCATAAGTTAGTCATAAATCCCAGAAGAAATAGAAGGGAAATACTCATAATCATAGTTATCTGTAGATAAATCACTTAAGAAATGACATTTTTATTTTATTTATTTATTTATTTAGTTTTTGGGCACTGGGGATTGAACTCAGGGGCATTCTTCCTCTGAGCTATACACCCAGCCCTATTTTTTATTCTTTATTTTGAAACAGGGTCTCACTAAGTTGCGGAGGGCCTCACTAAGTAGCTGAGGCTGGCCTCAAACCCGGATGATCCTCCAGTCTCAGCCTCCCAAATGCTGGGATTACAAGCATGTGCCACCACGCCTGGCTTAAGAAATGGCATTTTTCTTTATCTCCTGACAATCAAACAAGTTACTTGGTGGGAACTTGACACTCTGTATAGGCATACACAAAAGATATTCAGTGCCCTTGTCTTCAAGTGTTCCTTGCATAATAAAACTGTTCTATTTTATCTAAAGTGTGTTCATCTCAAAGTGTGGAGAAAGGAAGAACATCTCAGAGTAACCAACAATCTCAGCCTGATCCTCTCTGATTGTCTAGGCCAGCTCTTGTGGAATTATATATAGTCATTTCCTTCCTGGTTGGCAAGAAGATATAACAGTTTGCCAAATCCTCCACTTCTACTTCTTGATTTTCTTCTAATAACTTGTTGAGTACTACTCCATTCCATGGTAGTTCTCAGAGACTATTCCAAATGAAGATGTGCTGAAGAATGATGTGGTGGTACATGTCTGTAATCTCAGTACTTGGGAGGCTGAGACAGAAGAATCACAGGTTCATGGCCAGCCTCAGAAACTTAGTAAGGCCCTTCACAACTTAGTGAGAACTTGTTTCAAAACATAAGACTGGGGGTGTAGCTCAGAAGTAGAATGACCTTGGGTTTCCTCTTCAGTATCCCCTCCCTCCAGAAAAAAAGATGTGATGAGAACTGTATGAGAATGGAGCAGTAGTTGACAAGATATGACAACATGATATTACAGTGGTGACATAAACTAAAAGCTGTGCTATACATTGTTTTCCTTAAAACTGAAAGCCCATTTGAGCCAGGCATGGTAGCACTTACCTGTTATCCCAGTACTTGGGAAGCTGAGACAAAAGGATAACAGGTTGGATAATCAATTTAGCAAAACTCTGTTTCAAAAAAAAAAAAAAAATAGGACTGGTAGTGTACCTCAGAGAATAAATGCCCCTGGGTTCAATTCCCCAGTACAAAAAAGAGAGAGAGAGAGAGAGAGAGAGAGAAAAGAAAGAAAAAGAGAGAGAGAGAAAGAGAAAGAGAGAGAGAAGAAAAGAAAAAGAAAGCTCACAAGAGAGCTATAGGAGAGTAATTATTTTACACATGGAAATTATTTTATCTATGTATAATGTATTGGAAAATTTATTGGAATCCCAATTAATGTATTCTTTAAAACATGAAAAGTATCATACTTGAAATGAGGACAATTTGGTTCCACCCTTTCTCCTACTAGGTTGCGTATCTGCATAGATTTTCTTTGAAATGGTTATCACATTCTATAGTTTTTTTTTCTCAGTGTTTAGAAATCAAGGAGGTATAAAACTTAAGCCATCATTCTTCTTAGAAACTCAACTTCTCCATTTTCAGAGAAATGTGATTTAAGGGAAAAAAATCAATAACTCAACTCCTTTCTGAGGACTGTGTTTTGGCCCTTTAGTTCTCTGCCTCCATGGCATGCTGTGATATTATCTGTCTCTCTGCAAGACACCAAATAAGAGAGCTGTCAGAATGACATGTGCTGA
This sequence comes from Graphiurus murinus, assembly GCA_004027655.1. Lineage (NCBI taxonomy): Eukaryota > Metazoa > Chordata > Mammalia > Rodentia > Gliridae > Graphiurus > Graphiurus murinus. Next base: position 32,264 of record PVLC010015256.1, on the reverse strand, counting down.
AAAGGACTAGTTTATCCCTAGACCAGGACTCCTCCTTAGTCTATTCAAAAATGTTTTACTTTCCCCCCAGTGACTTTCTGTTACTCTTTCTTTGTTTGTTTAGATAAATTGGAAAGAGATGGGGAAAGAAGGAGGAGGCTGAATAAGACGACAATCAAACACCAGTGTAAACTCACTGGATAAATAAGAAACTGATATTCTCAAAACTAGAAAGTCTATATTTGTTAAGTCTCAGTTACTTATATTTGGACTTGGGCATTTAGGATTCAAAAACTGATTGTACTTTTTAAAATGTTTTATTTCAGGTTCTACTTTATACAACGGTTATAATATTCAAAAGATATGGATTGTTTAGAGATAGGATAAGTAAGAATTTTTTCTTTTACTAAAAACAAGTAAGACCTCACTTTCTGTGTCTAGACGAGAGCCACTTTCTGTTTCGTGAAACATGAAACACAGCAAACAAATAAACAAAACATTTCTTTTTTTATTGGTGCATTGTAATCATACATCTTTGTTAGGAACAAGCTGGTAGACGCATACACGCGCATATTTCTCATTTAACCCTTCCCCAATTCCCATCCCACTCCTTCCCCTCCCTCCTTCTCAAGTTTGCTTTAGTGATTAACTTTGATATGTTTGTTAAAGTATATCATGTGCATTAATAAAACATTTCTAAATCAGACAAATGCAACTTTTTTTTTTGTTTCAGAAAACAAGATTGGAATTTTTTAGTTTCTTCTGTAATTTAATCTCCCACTTCCAATTATGGTCAAGATGCTGGTATCTGATTTCCAGTGGTAGTCCTCATTTAGATCATCTTGCACTACTCATGTAAATATTTCTAAGTCTAAACTAACAAGGATCTGAAAATAAGAACAGGGCAAGGTCTTTGAAGAATGAAATATTAAATTGGAAACCATATGCAACAGAATATATCTTCTCTTATCTGAGCTACTTTTAAAAGAAAAGGAATCTGATATAGAGCCTTTTGAATACAGTTGAGACATCTAATAAATTCTGGCTTTTATCTATTCTCCAGTTTGCAGTACATTCTTTATACTATGGAATGATTAACATGCTTATCTTCGATAGACACTTTTATTTTCTAAATTAGCGATAACTGGCAATCTTCATATTCTTCCCATCAGAATTTCTTAAAACATGGTTCAAGGATTACTTGAAAGAGCGCTACCTGGGAGTTAAATATGCAAACTACTAGACTCTAAATAAAATTATGAGAAGGGTTTTTCTGATTCTTTCATACACTTATGAGAAGCCTCATTCTATCATCTGGCTCAATGTTGCAAAAAATTATAAATCCTATGGGAAAAGCAATAGTTTGGAAAGAAGCTTTTTTTTAACTGTTTTCTAAAGTCTATACATGAGTCCTTATTCTTGATAGCAGAGTGATGCTGGTCTGAGTCATTCAGTTTATTCAGTTGAAATTGTTCCAGCATTTGGTCTGAGAAAAGGTCTGACTATGCACCATGCAGACAGATATTCATCCTCAGTGCTGCTAAGTGGAAATGGTGGACACATCAGAATTACATTTAATTCCCAGAGTTGTCCCAATTAAATTGCAAATTACTTTAAATTCTTGAGCCTCATTTTCTTAACTGTGTGGATATATTAAGCTTCATATTTTGGAGAACACTTACCATAATGACTGATTCCTTACAGAGGCATGCACAAAAAAGTGTATATTCCATTAGACAGGTGCCGTAATCACAGGTTGCCAAAATCCTGACAATCCTGTGTTCTAAACATCTTGACTCACCTACTCCACCCAGAAAAACAAATTGTCAATCAAGAGTGAACCACAGGGTGTGGAAAGCACTGGGAATAGAACAATGTCCTTACCCAGAGTTGACATTGAAGAACTCCTCTCCATTAAATATTTAGCAAAAAAATACAGTTGTGGGACCAAGTAAATTTTGGGTAATTGTATGTTTCATTCATTCATTTCTTGGAAATGGATGATTATACCTTAACTTATAAAGTATCATAAGAAATATACAGTAGAACAAGGTTTTAATTTTATTTAAATACCCATTTCCCCAAATATAGTTGACCATTGTTTTTGTTTTTAATTTAATAACATTTACTAACATTTCAAGGACTTAGTATTCTGTGAAATACAATTTAGTAAATGCTGTTTTCTAAGTCACTTGGGGAAAATCTAACCAATCTACTTTCCCCTAGCTACTTTCAGTCCCTCCCTTAAAGCTAATTAAAGCAGTCATTTGAGCCATTCCTGAAAGTCAAGTAGTAAAGAAATCACTTCCATTTTTCCTTTCTGTGTCATGATCTTGGCTCAATTTCTAGCGATAAAACCTCAGGAGGAAAAAACATCAGCCTTCAAATTGACTCATAACAGGTGATGGTACCTGGTTATTGTTGAACATCACATCAACATATAATTTTGTATTGTATATTTTTTCTTATCTCTGGCAAGAATGTGAAAATTTCAATCCCAATATATAACCTGCACTCTTAAGCCTGTGTTAATTATTCCTTGCTTGACACAAAAGGTCTGAAACAGAGGCACCCAGGGAAGAAGGCATTATGAGAACAGTCAGATTAGATTTGTGAGGACAATTAAGCTGAATTCTTTATGGCTTCTTCTTATTCTTAGCTTTGAAATATTTCTTGCTGTTGAGTCATTTGGGCTCCCGGTAGCATTGCTGAGGGGGAAAAAAAGAGATATTTATTAAACAAACAAACAAGAACAAGGTAATAAATCTAGTTCTCTTCATACTTTGCAAAAACAAATCGAGGAACTATAAATGTTTGTATTGTTTGTGTTAGGCTTTTTACAGAAAGTGTCTTTAGAGTTTTCTTTCCAGCAGATGTGTCTTTGCAGAGTACTGTTAAATTGTAATTATCCCCAAAGGACAGGTTACAGGTGATTAAATCAACTCTCTATAGCAAAGCATACTTTAAAACACTTTTGAGAGCCCTCTGATTGTTTCATGACCTTTGAGAAAAGCATCTTGCAATTGACATAGTTTGTATTTTTTGTGAGATGTTTATTTCCACAGAGATGAATTAGAGTCTGCCTCCACAGAGGTTGAGTTCAGATTACCTAAAAATATATAGCCATTTGCTCTTCTGCTTTCCCCAGAGCTTCTTGAATTGGGAACTTCATTTCAAGGTCTCTTGGTTTCCTCAATGGAACTGTATGAATGATTGTGCATAATTTAAATCACAACTCTCAAGAATGACTCATACTGGCTTAGAGATTAGGTAAAACCCTTTTCTCAAAATGCAGTGGCTACCCTTGTGTTTCCAAGAAGCATATGAATGATATTGGTACTATCTGATAAGCTTTCACACTCTCATTTACAGAAGGAACATCAAAACAGCTTGGCCAATGTGTGAATGGACTCCCTTCCCTGCTTTCTTCCTTGACATCCTTGCTACTCTTTCTTGTAGCACATGAATCCCTGTAGAAAACTATAAATTTAGATCCCTTCTTACATGTCATTACTGTCTCATAGAACATTTTGTATAAAACAATTTCTCTATAAATACTAAGTAAATAGTTTGGGGAAACAGAAATCATTTTATTTGAAGTTGGATGTATCTATATTATAATTACCACTAAGTTTCTATACAATTAAGAGTAAATAGGTTAATCTATATAGACTTCAACTTTCTATTATGTAAAATAAAGTGTTATGGCTTGGAGAGTAATGCCCCCCAAAAGTTCATGTGTTGAAAGCATGCTGTGGTTCAGCAGTGGGGCTTTTAGGCAGTGATTGGATCATGAGGGTTCTGATATCATCTGTGGATCAATTTATTTTGTGGATTCTTTTATTGATGGCCAAATGGACTACTGGAAGGTGGATCCTCATTGAAGAAAGTAGATGATTGGGCACATGGGTTGGAAAGAGGAATTATTTTCTCTTCAGCCCCTTCCTCTCTATGTGCTTCCTAGCTATGCGCTGAGCAGTTTTCTTTGCCACACCCATGATGTTCTGCCTCATCCTCAGACCAGGAGCAATGGAGCTGGCCCACCGGAGACTGAATCTTCTGATCCATGAGCCAAAATAAGCCTTTCCTCCTCTGAACTATTTTTGTCAGTATTTTGGTCACAGCGATGAAAAGCTAACACTAAAGGTATTTTTTTTTAAGTTTGATGAAATGTATAATAAGCTCCTCTGTCCAATTAAACAGAGTATTAAAATAAAATATTTTCTTTCACTTGTTTTATCATCATATATTTGATAAGCTTGATTGATGGGCCAGAAAAGGAAAGACCTTCCTCACCCTACAGAAGCTCACTGTGGAAATACAGTTCTTAAAGCAGACACTTTATTTTTTAAGCATTATGCTTCACTTCAAAATGTTTCACACATTTTAAATGTTGCTTCTGGCTGTCATCTCTTATGATGTTGTCTATATTCTTTAAATTTGTGTGCTTTGTTTCTAATTATAAAAGTAGTACACACTGATTGAAGGGAATTAGGCAAATGCCAAAATTCATAAAGAATGAAACAATACTGCCCATGCTTCCCTAACTCAGGAGAAATGACCTATTCAATTTTAGAAATTGTGTACTGCTTTTTGACTCTATGTATCTTCACATATGATTTGTGTGTGTGTGTGTGTGTTTGCATAACACTGAGTTAATATACTACTAAACTTAGGTGATACTATATATATATATATATACACACACACAAATTTGTGTTTTTAGTTTGATATTTTCATATGTTATCTATCCATGTTTAAACTAAAATAGCACTATTTTATTTTCTGCAGAATATTAGAACATACAAATGCACCATGATTTAAATTCTATATGTAATTACTTCATTAAATTTCAGAATACTAGATATATTAAAATTAGCATAACTCTTCTTAAATGATCTTAAAATATTTAAAGTAATTTGGCTAGAGTATTTAGACATTTAAATGACAAGTTCTCAAATATTGTTTGCTTTTTTAGCAAATATTTTTGAAGTATCATTATTATTTAATGCAATTTCTCCAATATTTTATGTCTCAGGGACTTTACAACTCTTTCTCTCTTCACGGTTTTGGACAAGAAAAGGTAAATCCTAGTCTTGTTGCCAAGAAATGGGACTTGAATTCTTTTTTTATTATCCACATTCCTTTTGACATTAGAACACTAATGTGAGGCATTAGGCTAGACAGGGCCTCTCTTCATAGGCTCAGACCTCTGTATATTTCAAATGTTTCACAATAGCAAAGGATTCTGGAATGATTCCTTGGGGATGTGGAGGTAAATGTCCTACTGGATAATTAGAAGTGGGGTAAAATTTGCCTCTTCATAGAAACAGCATGGGATAAAATGAAATGAAATATAATTATGAGATTGGAGAGAGAGAGAGAGAGAGCGAGCGAGCGAGCGAGCTGGCTATTAGTTAATATAGCAAAAGCAGACTTTATTTTATTCAATAGTTACTGACAGTAGAGGAAAGAACTTCATTCTAATTTATGCAGAAGTGACTGGACATTTGAAAGGAAGAATGAGGGAGTATGGAGCAAGGGGGAGGGTATAAGTAGAAAAATTACAAAAGATTGCTCAATGTTAATGCCATTAGACGTTTTGACAGATGGCTTGGAATTATTAATTTAGGATTTTATCCACCAACAGTAACTAGAAGACAGAGGTTCTATCCTTCCTGATGACTATATTTCAAAGGAATAGCTTTCATGTCTTTGGGAAGTGCCCTCCCGGGTTGTAGGAGATACAGATTTAACTCAAAGGAACAGAAAAAGATTCACAAGTGTAAGTCCTCTTTAGGAGATGTTCTAAGGAAAGCAAGTCAGGGACTTTTGGCTAGGTGTTTGCTGGAAAAACACCTAGCTAAAAGTTGAGTATTGAGTCTTTTCAGACATAGTCATGGTAGGCTGTAGTCATCCTAGGGACAGAATTCTATGCTGGAAGATTTCCTGGTCGAGTTTGACTTTCTCTTAGGATAGAGATTCTGACAGAGTCATTATGTGCTGAGATTGGTACAGCTCTTCAAAACTACAGAATCCCTTGGGTGAACTATTTCCATATCTTGTATTTCACTGCCTTTCCTAAAATCACTTTGACATCCTCAAATGCGTGCATATCCACCTGTCTGCTTACATCCTTGTATTACTGTTGTATTGCGATAAATTTTCATCTGTAATTAGATGCATAAAGAGAGATGGATAGCACAGATAGAGGAGTGGCACAAGCGATAGGTCATGAAATAACTCAGGTATCTCACTCACTCAAAGCAATGATGTGATACCTCCTTTTATTCCCTACCTCTTATGCAGGAAAAAAAATAATTTGTGTCTTTTTTAATTACTTCTACATAAGGCAATATCTAACTGTAGTGTGTTTCACACTTTAGTTAGTGGAAAATCATTTTGAAATTCACACGACGAATAATTAACCAGCATTCCAATTTTGGTTCATGTGCTCATAGTAATAAAGAAGAGAGATTCATCCTCCAAAAACAATTTTTCTTCCCAAATTACCTTATGTGTCTCTATTAAGCTAACATCTAGAATAATGCTTCTAACATATTCATTTGACAGACATCCATAAGACTTTCTATTGTAACTCTATGCCTCTTTTGGTAGGGAGGTGAATAAAGGGAAATAAGAAAAGACCATTTTCAAGTATTCTATCAATCTACTCCTGTTGCAGTTGATAGCATTCAAGACTCTAAATCTTAGCCATCTTGCTGATCACTGGCCCCATAATTACCTTAGAACCTTTTTCAAGTGATGTGAGACTATATGCACCAATAAAAATATTAAGTAAATAAATAAATAAATACCACTGGGAGTGTAGCTCTAAAGTAGGATGCCTCTGGGTTCAATCCCTTGCAAGACAAAAATAAAAAGTGAAGAAAAAGATGCACTTGGGGTGCATCTTGGCCTTCTTATTGTTTACTATTTTTTCTTCTGTCTCAGTTTCCCCCATCATCTCTTTTCTCCCTTTCTTTCCTTCTTCCTTCCTTCCTTTCTTTCTTTCATAAAATTTTGACTCTTTCTTATATTTCATTGTTTGCTATTTTCTTATATTGAATGTTTGAAATTCATCTTAACTGTTCCCTTTTCATAAACATCCCAATTACCTACCTAAAATAAGGAACTATATTCTTTTCATTCTAAGGATGCCTAAGCTTTTCAAGTCATAGATATTACTTCAGAAAATAGCTTTTCCATTGCTATAAAGTTATTGCCACCTCTGTAAGATTATTTATATGCATCCTAATGGCCTATTGAAAATTCTCTCTCTCTCTCTTTCTCTCTCTCTCTCTCTCTCTCTCTCTCACACACACACACACACACACACACACACACACACACACACACAAACACACACAAATAGGTTCTCTCTGTTCCTCCTCTCCCTCTTATTTAGTACATTTTGTACCCTTCACAATCAAGGAGGATTTAAATGCCATATCTAAGTAAATGAGTTTCTATTTTCTTTCTAGTAATCAAATTCTGAAACTCTAATTAGGTGTACAGAATGTTCTTTCCCAAAATGCTGAAAATAATGCTTTCTTCTCTTACCTCTCTTAAATACATCTTCTTGTGTAATTCATAATGGTTCTTTGGTCTCTGAGATTCTTAAAAAGCATTGATGCAAGGAAGTTTTCAGTTTTAGTTATGAAGGAATATTTATATCTACCTCTTCTTGCTTCCTACTTACTACCAAAAATTTTGGAAAAAATAATTAAACATCTACAAGAGGGCTGTCTACAGTTGACAAGAGCCGGCCTATAGAGTAGGGAAGTCAAAATTCCAAATAATTGCCATATGGTGGTAAATTTTGTTTGTGTCTTTTTTTTTTTTTTCTTTTTGGTGCTGCTATTTTGTTGTATACTTTTGTCGCATTTTTTTTGCTCATATATATTTTCTTCCTGTATACACTTATCTCTTAGAAATGCAAATGGATATAGGTAGAAAAGGGTCTGAAGAAAAGAAAGATAGAAACATATTCTCTAGACAAAGGAATGGAATCCTAGTGTGTAAGCTAATAGGATGAAGTTATTTTGAGTCTTCCAGTACCATTCTAGACAAATTCCTCTAGCATAGTGAATTTTTATGGTGGACACAATAGTCAGCAGAGGTAGAGCTGGGAGGAACCAGATCCATGGGATCTTTTCTCTTGCTGTTTTACAGCAATGTTGAACCAGTCACAGTATGTGTGAGATTGAATGGGTACATTAAAATGTAATGTTTAGTATCTTGAACAGAAAAACAGGGGTCATTGAAAATCCAAGAGTGTTAAAGAACAGAGTTTGGGACAAAATAAGGCCTTTGAAACTATATGAGATCTCAGGCTCTGTGTCAAATTAATTATGTATGGAACTGATCATAATTAACAATACAAAATTTAAAGATTGGAAATCACTACTGAATCCAGAGAGAACCCCAGATGTATCACATATTGGATATACCAGAATAATATAGCAAAGGCTTTCAAAACAAAACTATAATTGGAGATATGATATGGAAAAGCTGATCCAGGATTTGTGATCTGAATTAATCTAGTGTAATCAATTACTTTTTTAAAACAAGGATATAGTTATGTAAGAGATTTAAGTAGGACCCAACTCCATATTTTTATAACCCAGAGTCTCTAAAGCATCTATTATGATCTTGCTCCATGAAGTAATCTCATTCTTCAAGTAAATGGAAATGAAGAATTTTGTAAAAGGAATAGAATCTTCAAAAACAGAAATTTGGCATCCAAAAAGCTAGTAGAAATTTAAAAATCACCCAAAGGGCTTAACATTGGAGTATAGATGACATGGAAGAAAAGTCAGTGGACATGAAGACTGATCAATAAAATCATAAAGTTTGAACAATAGAAAGAGAAATGAAGTAAACAAAATTTCAAGAACTTACTTGACAATGTTAACAGGACAGTTGTAGTAGCACTAGAGACTAATAGCAAAGAGGAAAATACAGACACTGACAAAATATTTAAATTAAAAATGGGTAGAAACTTGCCAGATTTGATAAAAGACACACATTTACAGATTCAGGAAACTCAGCAACTCTAATAAGGATAAAATTGAATTGAAGTATGGCAAGAAACTGTATAATCAAATTTCTAAAAACCAAAGACAAAGGAAAACTTTTAAAAGCAGCTAAAGACAAACAATACATTACATAGAATGGGAAATGATTCAATGAATACAGATTTTCAAACAAAATCAATGGAGACCATGAGAAAGTGAATAGGGATTTCTTAAAGTTCTGAGAGGAAAAAAATAAAAAGGAAATCTGAAATTCTCAGTCAAGCTTAACTATCTTTTAGGAATGAACATGAAATAAATTTTCAGATGTAAGAAAATTAAGATAATTTTTTACCTGTAGATAAGTAATAAAAGAATGCAAAAGAAGCTTCAGAAGGAAGAAACAAGAGAGAAATTTGGAAATCAAATAAATCAAAGAAAGAATAAAATGTGTGTTGTGTGTGTGTGTGTGTGTGTGTGTGTGTGTGTGTGTGTGTGAATATCTGACCAAATATAATAAACTACTCTTTGGCTCTTATAATTTTCTTTAAAATGTATTTGACCATTGAGAGAAAAAATGTGACACTGTCTGATGGATTTATCAAGTATATAGATGTAAAGTGGGGAGAGTAATGAGTTCATATGGTTGCAAGACTTTTATGTTTTATTTAGAGTTACTTTTCAAAAACATGTTTTTATTTTATCGCACAGCTCAAAAACTGTTCTTGAATAGGAAGAATCAGTAGTTAGAATGTCAGTTGTTCCTAAACTTATCTTTAGATTTAATCAACCTTCCATCAAAATCTCCAAAATTTGTAAGAATATAAGTATAAACAAATTCATTCTAAAATTTGTATAGAAAGAGAAGTGAGTTAGGAGAGGCAAAATAATTTTGAAAAAGAACAAAAGTTAAATAAAACTCCCATTTCTTGATTTTAAGACTTAGAAAAAAAAGCTTCACTAATACTGGCTGCATGGTATTGGTGTAAGGAAAGCCACATTAAACAATGGAACATAATCAGGATTGCAGAAATAGAAACATATATGGTCAATTAATTTTTGAAAAAAAATTCCAAAGCAATTCATTAGAAATGCATAGTGTTCTCAACATGTATTTCTGGAATAATTAGCTATCTATATTAAAAAAATTAAAAGGCTTTGACCTAAATTTAATACTGCTTATAGAAATTAAATTTAATTGAATCATTAACTTTACTGCAAAACAACTTTCAGAAGGAAATATAAGAAAATATCTTTGTGAATTTGAATTATACAAATTGTTCTTATTCATAAAATCAAAATCATAGTAGTGAAAGAAAATAAATTGAATGTCATAACAATTAAAAATGCTTTTTCTATGAAAGAAATTGTAAAGAACTTAAAAGGGCAAGCCACAGACAAAAGATAGTTTCAAATCATATACCTAACAAAAATCTCATATGCAGGACAAATAAAGACAAAAGAAGACTGAAAACAAACACTCTTCAAATTTGAAATGAAAAATATATGAAAAGAAGATATGTTGATGTTGGTGGAAAACATTAACAAGGAAGAAGTTTGGTAGATTTGTCTTTAAGAAAATGCAAATTTAAGCCAGACTGAAACATAAATACATATATATTAGAAAGGATAAATAAAATTTTTTAAAAATATGACAATACTAATTGCTGCCAAGCATATACAATAAGTATAATTCTCATCCATTGATGATAAGAATTATAAAATGTTATAGCCACTCTGGAAAAGTCTAGTTTTCTTATTGATGTAAGTATGTACCTATCACAGGTCTCAGAAATCCTACCTATAGGTATTTATCCTAGAGAAATGACCATTTATATTGAAATGAATATCTCTCAATATTTACAACAGCATTATCTTGGTAACCAAAATTCATGGAAAAATGTTCTTTCCAATTTACTAAATAATCATATTGTGATTTAATAAAATGCTACCTAGTCTTTAAAAAGCCGGGCGTGGTGGCACACGCTTGTAATCCCAGCATTCGGGAGGCTGAGACCAGAGGATCTGGGTTCGCGGCCAGCCTCAGCTACCTAGTGAGGCCCTCTGCAACTTAGTGAGACTCGGTTTCAAAATAAAGAATAAATAAAAAAAAAAAATAGGGCTGGGGGTATAGCTCGGAGGTAGAATGCCCCTGAGTTCAATCCCCAGTACCGCAAAAAAAAAAAAAAAAAAAAAAAAAAAAAAAAAAAAAAAAAAAAAAAAAAAAAAAAAAAAAAAAAAAAAAAAAAAAAAAAAAAAAAAAAAAAAAAAAAAAAAAGAACAAATGGTTGATAAACACAGCACCATGAGTGAATTTCAAATGCATTGCACTAAGTGAACAAAGCCAATTTCAAAATGTTGTATTATCTGATTCCAATCACATTACATTCTGGAAAATATGCTATTACTGAGATGGACACTAAATCATTGCTTGCTTGGAGTTAGGAGTTGGGTGCTAAGTTTCACTACTGTGGAATAGTTGGGGAGTGGGTTATGGAATTGTTCTGTGTTCTGTATGTGATAATAGTTATGCAAATTATGAATATGTTTGAAATCACACAATCATAAATGAAACAACTGCAACTATTGAACAATGATTTCTACCATCTGTTCATTTAAAATAAATTCACATTGTTATTATATTTAAAGAGGAACCGTGTGTAAATGTATGTGTATATGTATATATAGAGGTGTAGATAGAGAAAGAGAGAGATGGGTGCCAGAGAACAGCTGTGGTTGCAGAAGAGATTTCAGTGGTGATATCTCCAAAGAGAAAGAAACCATGTGGAGTCTCCATTAGGAGAACAACAACAACAGCTTTATTCTACAGACTTGTTCCTTATATAGAGTTTTGGGCAAAAATGGCTCATGTCAATGCCAGTGTGGGCATGTGCAGGCATGCTGCATTTTGCTCAGTCATGTTCATATAATTAAGTGCACATCTAGGGCTGCATGGGATGAGCGGGGTCATGTCTTGACCTGTACTTCTTCAGGGCCCCACACTCCCCTTACAGGATGGTGGTACATGATTTGAGCAGACAGCATTTCATTGGATCCAAAGACCACAACAGCAATAGCAGGTGCAACAGGTGACTATTAGTCCTCTAGCCTGAACTTATGCTAAAGTGTTGGCAGCATCATTACTAGGGGCCCAAAAAGTCCTATGCCCCAGAACATAATGAATATTAACTGTTTCCCAGAGGTCCCATTTACACAGGTCCTCCCACATATCTTTGCCCCACAATGGGAAGTGCCAATCAACCTGTCTTCTGCTGCCCATCAGGAAAGCCACAGGGTTAGCCCCAGTATACTGCCCAGCTGTCTATACAGACATGCAACAGCCAAGTCTCCTTTAGAAGATCTAACCAGACTGTCTGGAGCTCAGCCTATTGTTTAGAGAATCTGGTACTAGTCTTATACCAAAAGGGTTCTGTGGCAGAATATAAAGCCACAACCACCCACATGGGTGGCCACCCATGACAGGATCCATCAGTATACCATGGGTATTAATGCTTTCCCTTCCTCATAGGGACCTAAAGCATCTCCCATTTCCCTGGGTTCCAAGGGAGCTTTCACTAAAAACTGTACTGGTACCAGAAGAGTATGTAGCTGTTCAGAAAAAGGGCTATGATAAAACCATCTTTGTTGCTATAAATATGCATCCCACTTGGCAGAATGGGTGTTGTGCTACCCCTGTCTTGGGAGCACAAGTCCAAGACCATGAACAGCCTTCATAGGGTAGGTGGTCTGCACTACCACAGACCCAGTACCTATAATGGGTTCACAAGCAAAGTGGGCAATATATATGGCCACTAATTGTTTTCCAATGAGAGAGTAGTATGACTCTGCCCCTTTCCATAGCTGGGACCAAAACACAATTGGGCTATTCCTGGCATCTTCTTTCTGCATTAATCCCTATCCAAAGCCTGCATCATCCATTTGGACTGTTAGCAAGAGAAGGAGGGCAGGGTCTGCTACCCACAGAGTTTGTGCCTATACCACCACTCTCTTGATGGCAATTAATGCAGTTTCCATTTCAGGGTTTCAATCTCAAGGTGCCCCTATACAGGCAAGGTGGTGTGCAGGGCACATAGCATACTAAGTGTAGTATAAATGTTAGCCCAAACTCCTAAAGATCCAGTTAAGTCTGTAACTGTTTGACCATTTCCAGTCAAGGATAGGCTTGTATCTTGTCTATCCTTGTTTCCGGTATTATCTTTGTCTTGTCTGACCAGACAACTCCCCCAAATCTGACTGAACATCCAGGTCCCTGGACCTTGTCATTATTGACAACCCACCCACATTCCTGGAAAGTAACTTGGAGGCTGCATGCAGCTGCTTCTAACTCTGGAAGAGAAATTGAGGTTAACATAATATCATCAATATAATAGATCAACCATACAGCTGTAGGCTTCCACCAGGAGGCTAAATCCTGTACTTTCAGATTGACACAATATGGGACTATACAGGTGTCCCTGAGGCAATACCCAAAAGGTCTATTGCCACCCTTCCAAGGTAAAAGCAAATTGTTCTTTGCTTTCCAGGGTAATGTCAAGGGATTAAAAGATATCCACCAAGTTTACAACATGATGAAACTGTCCCAGTTCATGTGACAGGTGATCCATCAGTCCTGAAATGATGGATACCTCTGCATACAAGGGTGGTATTACTTTATTTAACTTCCAGTAGTGTACTGTCATGCAACAGGAACCTTCAGGATTTTGTACTGATGATATGGGAGAGTTGAAGGGTCTATGTGTTGGATTATATTTGTCTCTTCTAGCTTCAGTATCATTTGTCCAATTTTCTCATGTACCCCTTGAAACTTGTGCTGCCATAAATTCACAATCCTCATTGCTTGGGGAAGTTGTAAGAGAGCATGATGGGGATATCTTCAACTGATGGTCTTTACTACAAGCACCTGGAGCCAAAATTCTCTAACAATTGTCTGCATAATCAATCCCTGCAGTGCCCACCACCAGAATGTACTCAACTATGGGGGATATATACACATATTGCTGAAGAGGCAAACTCCAAGTTTCAAAAATCACCAAGGCATGTTTAACTATAGTGAAATGGCTCCCATAACTCTACATGGCAGCCTTAGGTCTGGTAAATTTGTCCAGAGTGCTGAAGAGGAGGATGCTGTCTGCTCTGGTATCAACTAGGGCCAAGAAATGTTGCACATTGTGAGAGTACCAGTAAATAATCAATTCCACATGTGACCTCAGATCAGCTGATGTTCAGCTGACTGGGTACCCCAGCTGAGTCCTTAGTTTGGGAGAAAGTCAGCCACACATATCTCTCGAGTATTCCCTTAGCTGTCTTTGGAGGTAAAGGGGTGTACCTTTGGTTCAGGTGAAGCTGCCACTAGAGTCCCAAAAATACTTTGTTGGGCTGGCAGTCTATCTTCTCCTCTGCCAGTCTGGATACTAATAGGTCAAACCATATTTGCCTGTGGCTGACTTTTACAGGTTCTATGCCCCTGACTTATTCTTCTGTGAACTGGGGGCCCAATCCTACTGAAAGCCTTTCCTCCACTTATAGCTTGCACTTGGGCCATAAGCCCTTGCCTGCTCAAGTCCATGTCTCCCAGTCTGGCCAAGGTAATAGTTACTACTGCTACCGTCTGAGAGGCTGGTGTAGGTAGTTACCACATTTAGGACCAGGAGGGGGGGCCAGAGTGCTGAAAGTGCCTTGGGGGCTAACTTCCAGGATCAGATCCTTCATATGGGCTATAAACAGATCTTTATCAGGGTTAGTGTACTGAGGTTAAGACATCATCTTCCACATACCCATTTTGTGTATGATCTGCAGCGGCAACTCACCAGCATCATTCCAAACTGTGCTTGTTGTAATCATGAGTCAGTTAATCAACTGATTCCCAGCTTGGCCACAGCCATATTCTGCAGCTGCTGCCACAGGAGGCCACAATGGTTATACTATCGAATTAGGTCATTTTAGTTGGATTTAGTTCAATATTATTTGCCCCATTATCATACAGATGCAACAGTCAGGTAGGGATCATCCCCCCTATCTTTTGCTAGCATTGCTTTATCAAATCATGTAATTCCATAGGTGTATTTTAAGTCATAGTACTGTCAGGGTTCCATGTCCCCTTCCTCAGGAACCAAAGTCTCCTCTAGCTTCATCTTCTACCTTATCAGGATTCAGGCACAGGCATGTCGGAGGTAGTCTACAGGACTACTGGAGTGAGAAGTTGGAGTGGATTCAGTAGAGCATACAAAGCTCATTTGGTAGCCACTAAATATTGCTCTAACTCCTTCTCATACCACTCCAGCCAGTGGTCCTGCTGCATCATTTCCTGAATTTCATGACTGGCATGCCACAGCACTCGCCAGGAACATCCAGGTCACCTGTCACGCTGCCTCAAGTTGTGCCACTGGAACATGTGGCCCCAGCTCTTCTAAATCATTCTGGACTTCATCCAGATGGAGACATATATCATCTCAATTTTCATATGGGGTCTACACCATCAGATAGACTGCGACTGGGAACCACTGGGAGGTCATGGGTGACAGCTACACCCTGAATTGTTCCTCCTAAGGCTACTCCTCCAGACAATTACTGGGGGTATTCACCTCACCCTGCTGACTATGCCAAGTGTCAGAGGCCAGCTATGGTTGCAGGGGAGGTTTTTACTGTGAAATCCCCAGAGAAAAGAAAGCATGCAGAGTCACCCTCATGAGAACAATAGCAGCTTTAGTGTACAGACCTGTTCCTTATATAGAGCTTTAGGCAAAAATGGCACACGTGCACACCAGCTTGGACATGTGCACGTATGTTATGTTTTGCCTAGACATGCTTATATAATTAAGTGCACACCTGAGGATGTATGGGATGAATAGGATCATATCCTTTCTGCCAGCCTCTACTTCATCTGGGTCACACAATGAAGATGGTGGGTTAAAGAGAAGAAAGAGAGAGAGAGAGAGAGAGAGAGAGAGAGAGAGAGAGAGAGAGAGAACACAATTTAAAAATTTTGTGGCAGTGTGGTACATATACCTGTTATCCCAGTACTTGGAAAGCTGAGACAGGAAGACAGGAAGATCCCAAATTCAAGGCCAGTCTCGGGAACTTAGTGAGATTTTGTTAAAAAATAAAAATAAAATTAAATAAATGCTGAAAATATAACTCGGAGGTAGAATGCCCCTGGGTTCAATCCCCAGGATAAGTACATACATACATACATGCATGCATACATACATTCATTCATACATACATTCATGTATATATAAATAACTAAATCCGTGTTGCAGTTAGTTTATATCACTTATTCAATAGTTGATTTTTTTCATTAATTAATTTATCCATGCTTCCATTCAGCAATATTTCCAGGATCCATTACTTATTTTTTTATTCTCAATATTACTCCTTAATGATAAGTAATAATAAATTAATTTCACTTATAAATGAAGAGGAGCTTTGTTACTAATTCAGCCAGCCTTCTATTAGTGAATTCAAGGAAAAAAATCACAAAGACATTTAGTCATTTTCCTTCTTCCCTTCTTTCTCTCAAATCATTCAATTAAAATGACACAATTCTCTCTCTTTCTCTCTCTCTTTCACACACACACACACACACACACACACACACACACACATTCTTCTTTCTTGGCTATTGAATCCATAGCTTTTCTGTCTCTGAGAAAACTTACTACAACACATGGAACAATAAATCCTTAAGAAAAAATAGATTTTACCACATTTTTCTTTATTTTTTAAAATTGTCATTCATTTTTAAAACCAGTATGATATGATAATAAAGTTTAGATTTGTGAGAAAGAGGGAGAAATCTTCTAAACTTGTTTAATTTAATACAGTATTATGTTCTCTAGTCAATACCTTTTAAACTGAATAAGGCCGGGCGTGGTGGCGCACGCTTGTAATCCCAGCATTCCGGAGGCTGAGACCGGAGGATCTGGGTTCGCGGCCAGCCTCAGCTACCTAGTGAGGCACTCCACAACTTAGTGAGACTCGGTTTCAAAATAAAGAATAAAAAATAGGGCTGGGGGTGTAGCTCGGAGGTTGAATGCCCCTGAGTTCAATCCCCAGACCCGCAAAAATAAATAAATAAATAAATAAATAAATAAATAAATAAATAAATAAAATGAATAAGATCTGTTCTACTATTATTTGCTATACACATATTATATTAAGTAATCTTCATCATGCAAAGTTGAATAATTGAAAAATATTCTTCACTCTGCAAGATTGAATAATTGAGGTGCTAAAGAAAAAAAGTAAAAAGTCTTGGATGTTCTGCACAAATGCCATTTAAGCATATTTTCTTCCTAGTTATGAATATTTACATTTCCTTGATATTTCCCTTATATCTAGAATAGGACAAGATACAAAATATTGCCAAATACAAAATACCTTTACAATCAATGATTGACTTTACTTCTAAGGAAGACAGTCATGAAATTAAAATATATTAATTCAATGAATTGTTTATTCTTTAGTCATATGATTGTAGAGGCTATTAGTGTGAACATATGAGGAACCTGTTTGCAGAACCAGGGTCCTTCTAGTTTTTTTCCCTCCATGTCTATATTCTACATCCAATGTTTAATCATAATCCATTGTAGCAATACAAATCTATTCATCAAGTTCATATTCCAACCCAGAATAAAAATAAAAACAGGAGTGCAAGGTGAATAGTAATTATCTTTAAATCCAAAGTTACAAATATCAGTTAACAAACAAGCATTTTTGCTTTAATCACCCTAATTATAAATTCCTGATATTGCACCATCTCTCTGACACATGAGCCTGTAAAAGTTAATCTTTATTTTGGAGAATTCCAGCACACGTGAAAGTAATGATTGTATTCTAATGGAAAAAAGAAGACCAAATTCTGGGATGATTTAGCTTCTCTACTGCATGGTTAGTTAGTATTTTTGTCAATGATTCATATTTAAAATGGTATTTTTAAGAGGTAATAGGATTTCTATTATTGGCTGGTTATTTAGATAATCACTGTATATTTTGACACTATAGATGAAATCATTTGAAACTTATGACATCTAATGAGCACTGCTATTTTGTGGCAAAAATAAGTTTCTACTCATAGAGTATAGAAATATTCAATAATGAATTTTAATTTTGTTTTCTACTCAAGCATATGCACACACAAATACACATACACACATACACACAAATCTTGAACTTTTGTATGGAGAGTCAGATCAATAGTATAATTAATATAATATAATATAATATAATATAATATAATATAATATAATGTATTCTGATGTATACTTTTATAAAAGTGGCCTAAGCAGAATTATGTCCTCTTTTATCTAATAGAAAAAAATTTAGAAAGTATTATATTTTAGGAATGATCAGAGGTGGTACTCTTCAATTCATATCGTTTCAAGAAGAAAATCTATGCTTATTTTCAACCTAACTTCACAGGTTAAAGAAAGTAAATAGACAAATTTGTTAATGCTACTCAGCTATGTTTGCTAGAAAAGTCAGATTTCAAAGTTTTGTAATGTATCATAATCACCATTAAGATCCAGAAAGTCCTAGTTGTTCATGGCCAAATGTTCTCAAATTAAAATGGATATTCCATTAAATGGTAGTAATAAAGTATTTTCCAGGTTAAGTATTATGTCAAAAAGGACAATAGTTGGGAATCAGGCCACTACCTTGCCATCAGGGAATATGAACCATTTCTTTCTTGAGACCCTCAATAACCAACTCATTTGGTGACTAATAACCTTCAGCAAAAAAAATATCATGTAATTATTTTCAATTTCTTTCTATAATATATCATTCTCTCTCAATCATTCAGTTTCTTTTAAGGCACCAAGCAAGATCCCCTCTAGTACATTTCAGTGGGAAAAATAGAGGTTCGTTTTTAGCTCAGAAGGTCATCTTGGACTCCTGCAGGAACATCCAAGTTTTTCTCAAGATTTTGGCATTGAATATAAAATAAATTACATTGAATGTAAAATAAATAAGTGACATTTTGGAGTGTTACTTGTGTGCAACAAAATGCCCATTTATCTTTGAAATGGGAAATAGAAAGGCTATTCTGAAAACTAAGAGTGGATTTTTGTGCATCATACATGGAATAATTGGCTTAACATAAATGATCAAAATATATTGGTTTCTATTTCTCTACTGAATTATTAACTGATTAGGTAAGGGCACTTTATCTTAAACCTCTCCATACTTTGATATCTCCATTGAAGATAACAAACACTCAATGATTCATTAATTCATCCCACAAATAATATTTACTGAATATTATTACTGAATAATATTACTGCCACTTAGGTGTCAGGAACTTTACTCCACATTCTTAATGATCTTTTTCTTAAAGAAAATGAAAAAAAAGTAAAGAATATTTTAATAAATGACATTGTTCCCAGGTTTTGTTTTTGATGGGGCCATATCACCTCTGTGATTATAAAATGCAGACTTTACTTCTATGTTCATTTGCTTTGTTTACTGGGCTAGAAGGGTAAATCTAAAGAATATATAAGTTGACTTGAATACTGACATTATATTGCTAAAAATAGTTATTATATAATTAAATTATCATCTACATCTTGAACTAGTAAATTAATTTGTACATTTGTTCCTAGATCAGAGACATTTTACTAAGGTTAGTGTTTCTATAGATCATTATCTTTTCAGAAGCATATGTTCACAAAATACATTTTTATCTCAAGGAATTGGTGTACATGACATCATTTCTAGATAATTTTGAATTTAAAACATCATGAGGACTTGACTTCCTCCAAAACCTTTAGTTAATCTGTTTGATGATAACAAAATATTTGACACCAAAACAGGAGGGTTCACTCCTACGCCCACATTATTTCTACTTCCACTCATTTCTGTAGGAAGCAATCCTCACGTGAATCCAAAACTCCCATCATTAACAGGATATCCTTTGTAATCACATCAGCATACTTTGAAACTGTGCAAGGTGGTCTGCTAACATATTATGCAGACATCTATATTTTTCATTTTTTGGACAGTTAATTTATGTTTACTATAAATATAAATCTTTCAGAGTTGTAACTACTTTTATTCCAAGGCTATATAGAATATTTATTACCCCAGTAAAGCCCTGTCTGTCTTTCATTCTGGCATCAGAGTTCAGATGTCAGGTTAATAACTGATGCTGATCAGGGAGCATGCAAAGAGTTTGGTCTCTGCCATAAGGTCTGTCAAGCAGGAAGGCCATTCCACCATACGGGTGTTCGAGGAGAGAAGAGAATCATGTTTCCTCTTGCATGTTAACAGATTGTGTCAAGGAAGGCAAAAGTGTATCTAAAGGGTGCTCAGAGGAGAGAGCTGTCAAAATGTGAATGATTATCAAATATCTTCCAAAGGAAGGAGATAGCATAAGACAAGCAGAGATTGGGAAAAATAAACACCAGATGCAAGAGAAAGACAATACTCCAAGGAAAATAAATACATTAGAATTTAATAGAAGCATGTCTTGATATGCCAAAAATCATAATAAGAGATTACAAGTCATCAGTTCTTAGAAGCAGATTTTAAGAGGAAAATGTATGCCAGTTATCAATCTGGTTGTTCTTTGAACACCCAGAAGCCAAGCAGGTCATCATAACTCTGAGCGATTGGCACAAAGAAGAAAGTACAAAATGAGTGGAAAGTGTGACAAATCTATCATTCAACTCTTGAGGAGGAGTTACAAGGGAAACTGTCCTCCAATTATTTCAATACTAAGGACATGGTCTCTGACAAGAAAAAAGATATCAGATACCTTTTTGATTGATTGACTTATTTTATGACTCCTTTACTCCTGCCCCTCTCTATTTATAAGTGCTAGTCAGTTGAATGCTGAGGGAAAGAGGGGTACTGATTCTAATTTACATTTTGACAAGAAGTGTGGGTTCCACAGAATGTTATGAATTATTATAATACACTTTATTCCATATTTTAACTTAAGATAAATATTTGCATTTCAGAAAATTAATTTTACCTAATGTACAAGGGAGAAACATCATGGAGAATTAGGGTCAGTATCCCCTCATCAAATTTGTCGGTTGGGCTTAAGATTGGTCTTGCTATACAGCTAAGTAAACAATAGGGTATATACAAGGTTGAAATCTGGATGTCTATAAAGAACAATGATTCAAAACACATTTTTACTTGGGCTACCTAATCTTGGATCAGGATCATACATAAAATACTTGATTTCTCAAAATATTTCCATCTTCATAATTAAAAGAGAAACTCAGACTCCCAGTAAGGATACAAATCAGCAAAGTATTGAGATAGGTAGGTTACAAAAAGTATCAATCAAAAAAGAGTAGTGTGCAATGTTTATAGAGATCTGAAATTCTCTAATTATTCTCTATATCAAGGAAAACTAATACAAGATGAGTTTATATAAATTGTTGAGTTCATGTAACCTATCAAAGGACTAGTTCATTTAATAATGAAATTATAGATTATCATTCTACTTACCAACCTGAATCACCAAGCAAAGTTCACAGTAGTGAGGCATCTTTCCATGGTCAGATTCCAGAATTTGATATAACTCTGTGACTATACATACTACATACACATCTTCCCTTCTATTTTTGTCATTTGCCAATAGCTACAGTTTATTGAATATCTCCTATATGTTGACACTATAACACATATCTTTCTGTAATATATAATATCTACAATCACAGAGACAAATTTTGTATTCAGAAGTATTTGGCTCTATAGAATACTATAATAGACTACTCTGATTTTTTAAATAAACATATTTGTGTATCTGGTAGATGCTAGAGGGAGAAATCCTTCCATTTTCAAGGAGCTTAACATGTACTTAGGAAAACCAGATAGTAAAGAAACAACTAAAATGTAACTACAATACTTATAATAAGGAGATATATAGTTTACTATGGAATGCATATCATTGTTTACAAATGTAACTAAAATGAAATAGTTCTTAAAATTTGGCTGTGTGTGTGTGTATGTGTGGTCCTGTGGATTGAACCCAGAGGCATTCTACCTCTGATCTATACCTGCAACCCTTTTTATTTTTTATTTTGAAACAGGGTCTTACTAATTTGCTGAAGGTCTCGCTAAGATGAGGAGGCTGGTCTCTAACCTGTAATCCTTCTGTCTCAGGATCCCAAGTTATGTTTTGTAAAGAGATATTTCTTGTAAACCTTGAAATGAAATAGGGATTGGATACTTTAGATATTTTTATTGGTGGCTGTGATGGTGACTGGACTGAGAGATACCTAGGATTATGTGAATTTAGGGTATATTGATATGATGATTGGAATGTGGAACAGTAGATTGAAGAGGAAGTCTCTTATTGATGTGGGTGGCACTGTCCCATAGGCTGGGGTGCCAGATAGAAAAAAAAGGGGCAGAAGCAGGAGGAAACATCCTGATGTCAACCTTGGTTCTTCATTCCTCCTGAGTGAAAGTGTGTCTGCTCTCACTTGGGGATATCAGACTTCAGTTCCTATCCTAACTGAATTTTCACTGACAATTCTCCGAGTTTTATGGCCTTTCTTGGACTGGGACTGCATCATTGGTTATCTCATCACTGAATTCCTAGAGCAATTACTGGTTCCTCTGGCCCTCCAGGTGCAGGTGGACATTTGGGACTACACCACCTCTCCCTATAAGACAGTTTGATACATCCCTTTTTATAATATACATACCCAATTATCACAGAACCAGAGGCCAGCTGTAAAGGCAGGCAGTAAGATCCCCAGGATGAAGAAAACATCCTGCTGCCATCTGGATGAGAACAAACAGCAAACGGCAACATTATTTTGCAGATCATTTCCTTATATAAGGTTCTACACAAAATGGCACATGCCCACATCAGCATGACAGGGGCATTCATGTTACTCTTTTCTTACATTACACATGTGTCTTACACTTTGCTTAGACCTTGCACATGTGTGCTACACTTTGCTTAATCATTACATATAACTATATGCAATACACAAGAGTGAGATGTGCATGCACCTCCTATTATAAGGGAGGGGCTTGCACCTGTAATTGTGCAAGATATGCTTGCATCTGGGGCTGCACAGGATCATGCTGTCACTACCATCACTACCAACCTATATTCCCTGTAGGCCCTCACACCTATGATATTTTTTTTTTTTTTTACTGTAGAGAACATTAATTAATACAATTTGGCTTACTTTTACAATTATTCCAGAGTGGAGGTTCTGTGCATGTATTAGAGAGATATTCTTTAACCAAATATCACAGAATAAAGAGAGTATCTTTTACTGTGTTTTCTTCCATTACTTTCTGAGTATGTGTCTTTATGTCTAATTTCTCCCTTTTTTATGAGAACACCAGTCAAATTAGATTAGAATCTACCCTAACAACCTCACGGTATAAAACATGGGATATGAAACAATTTTCAGGAACTGATAACAAACTTGTTTAGACATGCCAGCATATAGCATCAGAAACCTGTCTAGTCATGTCAGCATAGGACTCAGACCAGCACATCTGTGCTGAATTTGATAATGGGCTCTTGGATCACAAAATGCCTTCTCACCTCTGATGGACTTATATCATCAATACATTTGGACTTCTGATAGGCATCTGGCAGGGTTCAATAATCCTGTATGAGCTTGTCAAAGACACTGAAAAATGTCACAAAAGTCCTATAAAGACACCAGCCTTCATACAAGCAGTGATCTGAGGTTGCCTCCAACACAACAGTCTGCATATGTATATGACTCTGATCCAGTGATTTTCTTTGTTCCTGCTCTTCTTGCTGATCAGGCATCAGTGCAATTCCAACCTTCTTGGTCCCAGGATCAACTCCTGAATCTCCTCTTCCATTCCTGGGTTTTTTTTCATTACTCCTTACTCCCTGTTTGCATTGTATTAGTTTGCTAATTATTTGAAGTACTCTAAATATGTCAAATTTATGTGTCGTCTACCACACTTGTTTGACCTAAATTGTTATATTTGCTAACGTGAAGTGTATTTTATGTTCATTCCTTGCTAACTGGCTTTGACAAAGCAGCTACCCAGCATCTGAACTTAGCTTAACTTTGTCTAAACAATTTCCTGATAAGTTCATGCATGCTATAGCCTCTGAGTGTTGAATAAATGTGTGGCATTGTGGAGACATACAAATTATGTATGATATGACTTATTCGTCTTAGATTCTTTCAGCCCATTTCTCATAATACTCACCTAAATTGAACTGAATACATATGCAATTACCCTTTTTTCTTTTTCTTTTTTGGGAGCTGGGAGAGGTACTGGGGATTGAACCCAGGGTCATTCTACCTCATTGCCACACCCTAAACTCTTTTTATTTATTTATTTTGTTTGAAAAACAGTCTCACTAAATTGCTGATAACCTTGCTAAGTTGCCCAGGCTGGCCTCAAACTTGCTATTCTCCTGTCTTAGCCTCACAGGTACTGGAATTATAGCCATGTGCATGCTCAACTATTTTTCAAATAAGTTCACAGTCTAGGGAAGTAGAGGTTAGGATTTGAAAATGTGAGTTTCTGAAAGGAGGGGCACAATCCAAGCCATAACTGTATTTTTGTAGGTAAGCAGTATTTGACCTCAGCTCTCTGCTTGGAAGTTAGTTTTTTAATGGAACCTGCTCTTTGGCTTACAACTACTATATAGGAGCAAAATTTTACCATCTCCACTTCATAACCTTCTATCAATTCCATATCTTCTAGCTGACTTCTGCTTTATCTCTCCCTCCTTGTCTCCAAGTCTCTGAGCCTCTTACAATGATGTCTCTATAGTGAGAGAACTTTAACTGGTCCATTTGTACTCAGGAAAGTGGTTTTGCTGACTACATCACTTCGACTTGTTCTGGATGATTAAATTTCTCTTATATTCTGACCAGGTCATAAATCCAGCATTATTTTGAGGCAATTGGAAAATTGTTCTGTTCATATCTTTTATCAGAGAATAAACCAATAAGTAAATTTTACTGGGAAGAGAGTGTGTCCCATAAATTTCTTTTTACAAACATCATAAACAGTCATGCTAGAAAAGAACCAATTTTCATTTATTATTTTTAATCTATGTCACTCTTTTCTACAAAGACATATAAAGCTAGTTCTGGCCAACTTCCACATGTAATACAGAAGTGCTTGGAACTGCTGACTCAGCATAGAGCCTGTTAATGCCTGCAGCCTGTTTCCTTTGCACATGTCGTTAGGGTTGTAACATTTTGATTGTTTTGCTTAACAGTTGGAAAACACAAGTCACTTGCCCTACACATGAAAACCAAACGAAGCAAGCATCCCTCCCCTAAAAAATGCACACAGAACAAAACAAAACAAAACAAAAGACCAAAACAACAACAGTAAAAACAGGCACTAGAAACTTATAAGAAGGAGACCTAGAAACCCTTTTGAATTTAGGGTCAAAGCAAAGTCCCTTATACTATCACAGTCTCAACCTCTTCCTGTCCTTTGCAACATCTGACTTCTAGATTTGCCTAATATTAGGATACTATAATCCAATCACAAAAATGTCCAGTCACAGTACCTGGCTGCAGCAACCCACCTCCCCCCCATCCCAGAGAACAACTGCCCTTATCCTGGAATGTTAGAACACTATAACCACATAATCTGATCATAATCATTAACTTGGGTCAGTTGTCCTTTGACAGTTTTCTCCTGTCTTTTTGCAGGGGCTGTGCTGTGCTAATGATAACCTAATGACTCAGACCAACCAACCTCATCTGGCTTCACAAGCTGACCTCACCTGTCTCAACCAAAAGCAACTGCTCTGATTTCAAGAGCTCAACTCCTCCTCCTTTGCACACCTTCACTGACTTTGCTGATCTCCTTCTCTATAAATAGTACCCACTCCCCTCTTTATAAGCTGACACCATCTCTAGTTTCAACCTATCTGCTTGCAGATGTTAGAATTAAAGTTTGCTCCCCAATTCTTGTCAGGCCTGGTTCCTCTTGTCATTTGACCTAACACCTAACACTTTAGCTTCTATAAAGTTCTCTATAATGTAGAGATTAATGACACTTATTTATGCTTAGATTTTTGCTTACATCATTGATCTTAAAGTCATTTCAACTTTCCATTGATGTCCTACAAATACTCTCCAATTAACCCAGGCACAAATCCTCCATAGCCACTTTAGTGTTCAGCCAAGTATTCCATGGGTTGCTTTTAAGAAAACAATTGTATTCATTTAGGATTATAAAAAATAAAGCAAGGTTATTCATAAATAAAAGAAAATTTCTCTTCATAACCATGTGTGATAATTAAGAATACATTAGTTAAGTAGTTCTATTATTGCCTAAGTGAAGCATATTTCATTTTTATAATGCAATAGAAATTTTAATGAGCACTTTATCTGTTAGGTTTCAATTTCTAAGACGGAAATGTCCTTAATCTTCTTAACTGTATAGAAAATAATGTTTCAGTTTACTTTGGTCTTCTGTGAAATAAAAGTAATTTGTCTCAAATACCATTTACAATATTTTGGTAAATGCTCAAAATTGAATGTATGCATTTGCATTTATTACGAATGTCTTTACAACATCATTCTGGAGTGATGAACAAAATTGAATTTCACCCAAACCAGCCTCTGTACATAGTAAACTTTATCATAGCTGGAAGTGTAAATAAATAATAAGATAACCAAGGCGTATACTGATTTAATCAAGCAACTAAGTCTCAGCCAGTCACAGAAGTTGTACTTTAGCCAATCATAGAATTCCAACTGAACACATCATGTCTATGAATGGCAAACATCATTGTAGCCAGTCAATGTGTTTCTGTATGTCACTTCCTTTTTCTGGCTAAAGAAATTACCTGTAACGTGATTGTTGGGCTACATTCTAAATCATCTTTGATAGGAATGATGCTTGGTTTTCTTGCTCAGATAATATCTTTGTTAGGACAGTCTGGGCAATTTAGGAAGATCTTGTCTCACAATAGAAAAATAAAAATAAAAAAGGCTTGGAGAGTAGCCCTGTTAATATGCCCCTGGGTTCAATCCTCAGTACCCACTCTCTCCCCTACACACAATCCTTTGTTAATCTGGTCCTATTATCTCTTTAAACAGAAGGTACATTATTGTTTGGATTGGAAAGAGATAAAATAGAAGGAAATTTTTCATATTTACTCAGAAGTAGCCTCTGTGAATTATTGAATCTTCTAGAAACTTTTCTAGATAATCAAGGATTCCTCTTTCCCTATGTGTCTCTGAATAAAAATCAGTCTGAGTTTTGTGTCAATGTGGCTTCCTTGATTGTAATAAATGTACTAGCCTGGTGGAAAGTATTGATGATATGCCGTGCATGTGGTAGGGTAAAAAGTATAGGTGAACTGTCTGTGCCTTCAGCTCACTTTTGTTGTGAGCCTAAAACTGTTGAATATATTAGTCTATTAAAGCCTACCCAAAAGTCTATTAAAAATGAGAATTAAGTTGGGCATGGATCACAGTTCTGAGGTCAGCCTCAGCAACTTAGCAAGGTTTTCAGAAAACTAGAAAGACTCTGTTTCAAAATAAAAATAAAATAGGGTTGGGGGTATAACTCGGAAGTAGGATGATCCTGGGTTCAATCCTTAGTACCAAAGCAAACCAACCAAACAAACAAACAAAAAACCTGAGAGTTAACTAGATATTTGCTATAAAAACTTGAATAAAATATGAAAAATGCTAATGAAAATATTGATTTGTGAGAGTTGAGGTGGCCCAGTGTACTAACCAACAGTCTTTAGACAATTGCCAGTATGAAAATATGTGAGGATTTTGAAAATAGAGTATATGCTTTTAAAATTAAATACTAATGAGAAAAATTAAAGGAAAACCTTTTTTTGTAATAGAGATAGTACACTTTGAGGGAGGGGAAAAAGAGAATTGAAGAACAATGCTTTGGCAAAATATAAAGTTATTACTATTGGTTTTGCTAGCACATATGAGCGAAAGGAGTGGGTAGTGGGATAGGATATGAAAGGATTTACATCAAGAATTATGTGTATGTATGTTTTTATCGTATTGAACCTATTAATACATAATTATAATGCATAAATAAAAATTAAAAATGAGCCGGGCATGGTGGCGCACACCTGTAATCCCAGCATTTGGGAGGCTGAGACCGGAGGATCCAGGTTTGCAGCCAGCCTCAGCTACCTAGTGAGGCACTCTGCAACTTAGTGAGACCCTGTTTCAAAATAAAGAATAAAAAAAAAAAAAATGGGCTGGGGGTGTGTCTCGGAGGTAGAATGCCCCTGAGTTCAATTCCCAGTCCCGCAAAAAAAAAAAAAAAATTAAAAATGAAATCTAATTTATGAAATTATGTAATTTGTTGAGAAATGAGTATTGAGTAAAGAATAAAAATCTTGTTTGTCATATATTTTCATGGTAAAGATGAGAAAATCTGGGTTTATAGCAATAGCATTCTAAAGAAATTGGTGGAAGGCCCATGGCCAAAAGCCAAGGATTTTGAGTCCTAGTTAGTTACCAACATGGCCTTTGATACATTTCATCACTTTCTAAAGATAACTAACTCATTTAATTGGACAGATTAAAAAATAGATTCTTAGACCAAGGAAGGCACTCCAATTGAATTGATTCATATAACTTTATGTGATTGTAAAATCTGAGTATCTGTTGTATAAATGAGGGGATTGAAAGCTATATAGGTAATTCAAAGGCGGTTACTCAGAAGGATAATGGCTGATCTAGAGATAGAAACAAGTTCTGCTTTCTGACTTATTACCACTGATAAGAAATAGGATGGCATCCCTTCTCTAATGAAAACAGAAAGGATAACCACCTTAGTGCTTTCAGAATACTATAGTAAAAATATCAAATACTAAGTAGCTTTTAAACAATAGATATTTATTTCTCACAGTTATAGAGGCTGGGAAGTCTATGATCAATGAACTTGCTGATTTGGTGAGAGCCCACCTCCTGGTTCATAGATGATTGCCAGGGTTTGGACAAGGATCTCCAAAAGGCCAATGCATTGTTGGCTTGGACCTTAGCTAGTGGCACTTTTGGAAAGCGGTAAAACCTTTAGGAGGTGGGGCCTAGTAGGAGGAAGTTAAGTTATTGGGGACATGAAAATTAAGGAGATATTGGGACCTTGATTACTCTCCTTCATCCCTATTTGCTAGGTGACATGAAGTAAGCATCCCTCTCTGCCACACACTCTGTCCTGCTTCACCACTGGTCAAAAAACAATAGTCTAAACAACCATGGACCGAAACTTCCAAAACTGTGAGCTATAATAAACCTTTCCTTTTTTTTTTTTTTTTCTGGGGATCGAATCCAGGGGTATTCTAACTCTGAGTTACACAGCCAATTTTATTTTATTTTTCTTTTTTGTCTTAGCCTCCCAAGTACAGAGATTACAGGTATGTGCCACCATACCCAGCTCATCTTTCCTCTTAAGTTGATTATTTCTGGTATTTATTACAGTAATGGAAAGCTGATTGATACAATAGTCATCTTTCATCTGTTTTTTTTTTTTTTTTGTCTTTTTTTTGTCTTTACATGGTGGCATGTAGAGGTGGCAGCACTCTTTGCAGTCTGTTTTACAAGGATAAGAATCCCACCATAAGGACTATGCCCTAATAACCTAATCGACTCCCCCAAGACCTCACATTCTAACAACATCATCTAGAGGTTCAGTTTCATATGAAGATACATTCAGACCCCTTTTCCTCTACTGCTTGCACTCCTGTCCTTCTCAAATGTAAAATGCATTCACTCCATCTTAATAGCCCCAGTTTTTTTGAACATGAACATGAACATAATTTACCCAAGTTCTCTGGGAATTTATTGTAAATATAGCCTTTTCTCCAGTTTCCAATAACATCCTTCTTATGTCTGTCTGAGCCCTCGTCCGGATGGCTTTTATAATCCATATTTTTACCAATATTCTATTTAAAAACCACATAGGCATTCTATAAGAAGATTAACATTTTCTTTGTCACACTTATTTTCTTGTTAGTTCATACAGCTAACACCCTCAATAGTCTGTTCATGACGATACCAAGTTTGTTCTAGCATGCACTTCAAAACCCTTCTACCTTCTGCCCATTGCCCAGTCTGAAAGTCATTTTCCCATGTTGTGGTATTTGCTACAGTACCACCTCTATTTCCTGGTACTACTTTTTTGTCATAGTCTGTTTAAGGAGCTATAAAAAAATAGCTTATAAGCAGTCAAAATTTATTTCTCACAATTGTGGGGGCTTTGGTCCAAGTTCAAGACAGATCTGCAGATTATGTATCTGGTGAGGGTCCATATTCTATTTTACAGATAAAGCTTTTAGCTGTATCCTCACATCTCAAAGGAGCAAATGAGGGCCTGTATCTTAAGGCACAAATCTCATGAAAGAGGATTCTGCCTTCATGACCTAATAGCATCTCAAAAGGCCCTACATATGAATACTATCACTTTGGAGGACAGATTTCAACATACAAGTTTTAGAAGGCCACAATCCTACAAACTATAGCAATTTTTATAGACATAAATAAATAAATTTTGATGCACAGAATCCCACAGGGTCTATTTTGTTTATTTATTTTGCTTTATTGTTTTAGTTTTGCTTTTTTGTTTATTTATTTTGCTTTATTGTTTTATTTTTGTTGCCATTAACTTGGCTCATATTACTTTAAAATTTATGTTAAAACATAGAATTAAAAAAAAGGAAAAGGTAAGGATAACAGCTATCTAGTGCCTTCCACATGTAAAGAAGTATGCTAGCTATTTTCATGTGTATCACTTTTACAGCAACACTGATCAAGAGTGCATTATCACCAATTTACAAGGACACCTTTGAAACTGTAGCTATGTAGGCTAAGTACAGACCAGCTGAAATTCCAAAAGAAAAAAAAAATACATAGCCTAAGAAATGAACAGTGATTTTCAAAAACTCCAGGATCTTGAACTTACATTTTTAAATATTTGGAAAGTCTCCCCTTATGTTTTTATCCTGTAGACACTTTGATAAATGCATTGCAATACAATGGTGTGACTCAAAACTTCAGAATAAGTTTAGATTTCTTAGGTTGTTAAATTGTGACAGGCAAATGATATTAAAATAAAGAAATCACTTTCAAATATAATTTCGCAAACAAGAAATGTAGGTGTTAAGGAAAAAATCTATAAATACTTAAACCTGAAAGATGTCTTGTTACTGAAAATGCAATGTTGTATACGGTTTTACCTGCTACATAATTCAAGTTAATTTTAGCAGATGTTGTATAAGCCTGTAAGGAACATAACCATCTTCATTATTTTGTTTCTCAGTAAGGTTCCAGATGTGTGGCTATAACCATATTTATATTTCTGAAAAACGAATTTTATTTCTATAGAAATACAGATGATAAATAAAATGAATAGAACTTTGATACTTTATTAAATGCAATAACTGCATGCATTTCTCTTTATTCACAAAAGTATTTTGAATAATTCACTCATTTAGGCTTTTCATAAGTTTTTAGTATCTTTTTTGGCCCATCCTATGATAAGCAGTAGAGCTGGAATTATAAATAAAGCATGCATTTGTCCTTCAGGGAATTTGTAGACTATTGAAGTAGATACACGTATTAAGAGGTAATTTATATAATATGGATATAAGACATACATAAAACTATAAAATATCAGAGAGGAAATGATATTTGTCACACAGTTATCATAATGATAGCAATGTATTTTAAGTGGACTTATACATCAGTCAGTGATATACGTGTTCTACATGCCGTAGCTCATTTATTCCAACTTAAATTACCATGGCAAGCATTTTGGATAAATGATCTTTAATAATCAACAAAATGTATCACTCTTGTATAAATTAATCTCATTTTACTGATGAAGTTCATGGTAGTAAAGTTCAGAGTATATTAGTTGTCAATTTTTTTTCAAAGTTGAATGCGTGAAAGTTGTATGAGACAAACATGATAAAAAGTGTGAGTCAAGAGCTGTGACTTAGGAGAATACTGGGGGATATTTTATCAAACATAACATATTTAGCTATGACTTAGGAGAATACTCTGGGATATTTTATCCAACATAGCATACTGCAAACTAAAACTGGGCAATAGGAGGCCGGGCGTGGTGGCGCACGCTTGTAATCCCAGCATTCAGGAGGCTGAGACCAGAGGATCCGGGTTCGCGGCCAGCCTCAGCTACCTAGTGAGGCACTCCGCAACTTAGTGAGACTCGGTTTCAAAATAAAGAATAAAAAATAGGGCTGGGGGTGTAGCTCGGAGGTAGAATGCCCCTGAGTTCAATCCCCAGTACCAC
>PVLC010015255.1:7577-37824 GCA_004027655.1 Graphiurus murinus | reverse complement strand
CCTTCTCCTCTTCTTCTTTCTCCTCTTGTTCCTCCTCCTTCCTCCTCCTCCTGTTCTTCCTCTTTTCCTCCTCCTCCTCCTCCTCCTCCTCCTCCTCCTCCTTCTTCTTCTTCCCTCTTCTCCGTCTCCTCCTCCTCCTCCTCCTTCTTCTTCTTCTGCCTCCTTCTTCCTCTTCCTCTCCTCCTTTTTTCCCCTTCTTTTCTACCCCCCTCCACCCCAGGGATGGAACCCAGGGGTGTTCTACAGCCAAGCTCTACCCCCAACTGAGATCCTCCTGCCTCAGCCCCCAAGTGCTGGAGTTACAGGCTGTGTGCCACCACGACTGGCTAGGGTTTTCTCTGTTAGGACCAAGCACCTCTGCTTTCACCTAATAAATGCTCATTCCACTCCAAATATAGAGCCAGGAAGAGGAAGTTCAAGGCGGGGGACAGACGTGTGAGTCCCGTGGTGTGGAAAGGCCACTCGCGGTAAGTGGTACATTTTTTCCTAGTGAGGCTGATCATAAAAAAGTCCAGGTTATTCAGAGGTACCAGAGAGTCAAGAAAATATGTAGGAACAAGAAATCTGAATATGATCTCTATGATCTCATTAGCTTAAAAAAAGTACCTTCTCTGTTCTTTATTTTTTTCTTATGGTAGAAAAACTGCTTCGAAATAGTTATCTAAAGATAGTAGAAAGTCAGGTATATTGGTGCATGCCTGTAATTCCAGTACTTGGAAGGCTGAGACAGGACAATTGCAGGTTTGAGGCCAATGCTGGTAACTTGTTGAGACTCTGTTTCAAAATAAAAAAATAATAAGAAAATAATAATAAGGAAGGAAATATAAGGAGTCAGGCGTGATGGCACACGCTTGTAATTCTAGTAATTGGGAGGCTGAGACAGGAGGATCACAGGTTTAAAGCCAGTCGTGGTAACTTAGCAAGGGTCTCCACAACTTAGTGAGACCCTGTTTCCAAATAAGAAATAAAATCAGGCTGAGGGTATAACTTGGAGGTAGAATACCTCTGGGTTCAATCACCAGTACTGAGAGAAAGAGAGAGAGAGGGGGCGGGGAAGGGGAGAGGCTGGGGTGTGTAGTAGAATACCTCTGGTTCAATCCCCAGCACGCCCTTTCCCATCTTCCCCATACACACATGCACACAAACACACACACACACACACAGATAGGAGAGACTTTACCAAAGGAATTATAGAGTTCTCACTCAAATTTCGTGTTCAAATAAAACTATTTATTTTACTTTGTAGATACAGTTAGACAGTGGGTAGGAAGAAATTGAATAATGTCAGAATATTTTTTAAATATATTAGTCTCTGGGGCTTCCGTGGGTTTGAAGTTCCTTTAGGGCATATGTAACAGTCATTATATCAGCGCAAGGGTACTTACCATGGACTG
Source organism: Graphiurus murinus (assembly GCA_004027655.1). Lineage (NCBI taxonomy): Eukaryota > Metazoa > Chordata > Mammalia > Rodentia > Gliridae > Graphiurus > Graphiurus murinus. Next base: position 36,430 of record PVLC010015255.1, on the reverse strand, counting down.
AGTTAAACACAACAGACGCTTAAGCATGGTGATTAACGCTGTCGGTATTCCACTTTTCAAAGCAATTCAACAGCTTCTTTTTAAGTTGGTTTAAGTGCAGTCTCCTGCAGTCAAGGCTCTGGGGTGTCCAGGCATTCCCTAAGGGCAGCAGGGGCTGCGTGGCTTGGGAGCCGCAGTCTTGTTGACTGACATCCATGCTGATTATCCCTTCATTTGCATATACCTGCAGCCTTTCCCACCTGAGCGCGCCCTAACCCTGCAAAACCAAGCAGTGCACAAGTTACTTATTGCACTGTGATTAATACATTTCACAACAGCATCATGACCGCTTTCATTATCTGTTCCCCCTACCATTTCTTATCTTGGCAACACATGAAATATAAAGTTAATCAAACCACCCTCTTCCCGCCAAAGACACCTCACAACAGAAGTATGTGTACCCCTGTCTCTTCCCTTTTTTTTTTTTTTTTAGTGGCCTGCAGATGTTAGAGACATGTTTGTGGTTCCTTATATGAAGTAAGAGGATCCACAGAAATGCTAATTTTTCCTACTGTGGCTTTTAATATATTTTGGAATGGGACTGAGAGAAAGTAATTGTCGTCTGCCATCTACTGTCCTAAAGTGGAATTGCATCTTGCCACAGAGCCAGAGCCTAAGGTTAAGGAAAAATAACGTGCTGGATCAATTAGAACGGATTCCACACGATTCTACTTTTTGAACTTCAGGGATCAACAGGTTAAAAAAGAAGACACAAATGTGAATACTTATTGAAAAATTAGAGAGCAGGAGTTGATGTTAAATCAACACAGGAAGAATCCAGAAAACCACACTTAGAGAGTCAGGTAATGGATGGCAATGAGGAATCATGTTTAACACAGGTCCATTGCCCGTAGAGGACTCAAGCGATGGCTTGAAATGGCCCCAGCAGAGCAAAGAAAACAAAAGGCATCGGTGTAGGCCGCCTTTCTAATAGGGCAGATGCTCTTGTGCCCACCCAGGCCCAAGTATTTTATTTGAATGCACTTTTTGTTTGTTTGGACTGAGGATTGAACCCATGGATATTCTACCTCCAAGCTATGTCCACAGCCCTTTTCAAAAAAAGTTTTTTATTATGGAATATGGTCTTGCCAGGTTGCTGAGTTGGCCTCAAACCTGTCATCCTCCTGTCTCAGCCTCCCAGGTACTGGTGTTACAGGCACGCACCACGTCACCTGGCTCGAATGAAGTTTTAGTACATTTTATCCTCTATCCAGTTAGCTATCTAGTCTTTTTTGTTTTGTTTTTGTACTGAGGATTGAACCCAGAGGCATTCTACTTTAAAGCTATACCCCAGCCCAATTTTATTTTTTATTTGGAAACAGGATCTTGCTAGGTTGATGAGAGTCTCACTATTTGCTGAAGCTATCCTCAAACCTGCAATCCTCCTGACTCAGCCTCCCAAGTACTGGGATTACAGTTGTGCCCCACCATGCCCAGCCTAGACATCTAGTCTTTTTGGTTTATTTGTTTGTTTGTTTTGCAGTGCTGGGGACCTATGGAATCTTGCTGGTACATGGTCTACCACTGAGCTACACCCCCAGCCCCAGTTTGTTTGTTTGTTTGTTTTGTTTTGTATTGAGGATTGAATCTAGAATTGCTCTAACACTGAGCTACACCCCTAGCCTTTTTTATTCTTTATTTTGAGGCAGAGTCTCCCTAACGTGCTGTAGTGGGTATGGGTATGGATGTGAGTCTCCCTCGGACTCTCCTCCCCTCCCCTAATCTTATCACTTGGTTTTTCTCAGCTTCTTGCCCTGGAACGGGAAGGTCGTTGCACTTCTTGCTGACCTGCTGTACTGATTGCCATGGTTAAACTGCCTTGGTGTATCACTTTGCTTTTTACCACTTATGGGCTTAATAAATCAACCTGTTAACCTGACTTTCCAGGACCAAGACGCCAGGAAAAATTGACTTAATGGGACATGTGACCTTTGGTCCAGGCTGGCCACCTCAGGCCAACTGCAAATGGCTTATCTCAGTGAGTTCACAGAAGGTCCAGGCAGCCCTCCTCCCAACAGGGAGAAGGACCACAACATCTATTTGCAGTCTCACCCATGGAGTGGATGTGCTGCCTGGGACTGTCTTTCCCACCAGGATGGCAGAGAGGCTGCTGCCGGGACCTCCCTGCTCAGCTCCGGATGCGCAGCTCCCCCTGGTCTGGGCTGTGTGTAGCTTTCTTCTTCTTGATATTTGTCTCCCACAACCTTCTCACTGCTATAAGCCAAAACAACTAACCACACAACTCAGAAGAAGGAAAATTTCTTTGCTCACAATTTCGGGAGATTTCAGGGTTCAGCCCATGTCAGGCCAGGTCGGTGGAGATCAGGATATGGCAGAAAGAGGGAGAGAGCAAGGCTCTGCTCTCACCAGACAGACAGACAGAGAGAGACAGACAGAGAGAGAGAGAAGCAGGAGGAGGGAACATACACAATCCACACCTCCAGGGACCCCTCCTTAGCAAACATACCCCCTTCCTACATTGCTATCTTTTCTCTGAGGACTAGGGAGATGTTCTAAATCCAAACCATTACAATATTGCATTGCTGTGTGCTTTTGCTGGGTATTGTTAAGACCACCTTGGGTGCAGGAAAATTCCCCAGGATGAGTTACTTTAATTTTGCTGATTTCATACATGAAAGTGGGATTTTCTTGTGTTTTGACTATTTTATCACATTAAATTGTATTCTACTATTGATCCTGTGAGAATGACTTCATTTTCACCTGAAGCTCAGAACCTGCTTAGGAAAACAACTGCCCAGTTGGCCTCAAAGCTGGGATTCTCATGTTTCAGCCTCCCAAGTAGCTGGGATTACAGGGTTTACCGCCATACAGGGCTCCCAGCCCCAGATTATGCCTTCAGACTGTATCTGTTATCTCTTCATTTTTGTCTCTTACCACTAGGAAGAGTGAGTCATAGCTTGGCACGGTGGCACATGCCTGCCATCCCAGTACTCGGGAGGCTGATTGCAGTTTGAGGCCAGTCTCAGAAACTTAGTGAGACCTATTTCAAAATTAAAAAATAGAGCCGGGCACGGTGGCGCACGCTTGTAATCCCAGCATTCGGGAGGCTGAGACCAGAGGATCCGGGTTCGCGGCCAGCCTCAGCTACCTAGTGAGGCACTCCGCAACTTAGTGAGACTCGGTTTCAAAATAAAGAATAAAAAATAGGGTGGGGGGTATAGCTCGGAGGTAGAATGCCCCTGAGTTCAATCCCCAGTACCGCAAAAAAAAAAAAAAAAAAAAAAAAAAAAAATATATATATATATATATATATATATATATATATATATAATAGGACTGGGGGTGTATCTAGGAGGTAAAATGCCCCTGGATTCGATTTCCATTCCAAAAAAAAAAAAAAAAAAAAGAAAAGAAAAGAAAGAAAAAAGAATGAGTCATAGATACTTTTCGGTCTTAGTAGCTCCTAAAAAGTACATACCACTCTCAAGCTGAACTTCCTTAAATGCTGAATTTCTGTCATTTGCAAACTCCCCGCAACCCTGTTTTTCTTCCTTCTCCAGTGCCCCTTCCACCTGGTTTCACTGTTGATTGACTCCAGGTTCATCCTGTCTGTACATTTTGACTTCCCCTACTCTTCTAGAACTTTCTACCAGTCACTTCAGAACAATGAACAAGCCCTGCGTATTGCTGCCTTCTAATCTTCTCCACAAACTCCCTTTCCTCCTTGCCCAGCCAGAGCTCCTCATCTTTCAGGGCCCAGCCTTGCCTGTGTCACCCATTCTCTCTGACCTGTGACATTTTAGAGGAATCATGGTGACATTCTGTAACCTAGCGCTTGTTGAAGTGCCACAGGATGGTCTGCTGTTATGACACTAGCTTCGGTCTCATCTCATCCAAAATCTATTGCAGTCTACTTCAGCCCGGATGCTATTTCTTAGCCCCCTCTCCCCTTTTTGTGGTACTGGGGATTGGACCCAGGGATATCCTACCTTTGAGCTACCCCCCTAGCCCTTTTTATTTATTAGTTGTAAACAGAGTCTCACTAAGTTGCTGAGAGTCTCCCTAAGTTGCTGACGCTGGCTTTGAACCTGCAATCTTCCGGTCTCAACCTCCGAAGTACTGGGGTGGCAGGTGTATGCCACCATGCCTGGCACCCTTTCTTCAGTCCCCCATCCCTCCGGGATCACTTCGACATCAAGAAGTTGTTGACTGATTTTCTTGTTCCCCAGCTCATTGGCTGTTCTTGTCATTTCTATTTCACGATCAAGGGCGCCAAGGCTCAGAACACTTGCTCTTGTTGACGGCAGAACTGGCACTGGGGCTCTGGCATCTCCTCTGCCTATTGCTCTCTCTGGTGCCATGGCCATCAGGCTGGCACTACTAGCGGGGGGCACCCGGCCCTTCTGTGTTTGGGGATGGACGTGCAGAGGCGCTCCTGTTGTAGGGTGCGGTCGGGCGGCAGATTGTAATCAGGGCGTGTGGTTTGTGCCTCTTGGCAATTTCAGTTCTTGCTGGGTGGTTATGCCACATGTTAGCCCACACCCATTTGTCCTTTCTGAAAACCACAAACTGGTGCTTTGGCAGATACAACATTCTTCTGCACAGCCCTCTGATTAAATGACAGAACTGGCCTGTTTACTCCTTCAAACTGCTCTGGATAAGAATGACTCTTGCCCTCCTAGCTTCCTCCTCCTCCTCCTCCTCCTCCTCCTCCTCATACTGGGGATTGAACTCAAAGACATTCTACCCATTTTTATTTTTTACTTTGAAACAGGGTCCTGCTAAATTGCGGAGCATCTTGATAAGTTGCTGAGGCTGACCTCGAACCTGCGATCCCCTCATCTCAGCCTCCCAAATTCAGGGATTACGGGTCAGCACCATCATGCCTGGCTCCTCCTAGCCTTCTGAAGGTGCCCTGGGGACTCTGCTGCTTAGAGCAAGGAGCAGTTAAATGCGATTACTAGCTGGCTGTTGCTCAAATACTTCTATTGGTGCATTGTAATTTTACATGACAGGTTCCGTGTGATGCAAACACACATGCGTACGTGACTCGGTGTGTCTCCCTCCGCACCTTGCCTGCTCCCTCCTCCCCGTACATCAATGAGGTTGGTAGTGATGCCTCCTTATACGCCATGGTATTATTTGGATTGTTTCCTTCCCCCCCCAATCCCTTTCTACTATTTTATTGCTCTTTCTCTTCATTCATCTAAAATCTCTTATATTTCCTACTTTCTCTCTCGCTTCCACACATGAGAGGAAACATAAGACCCTTGCCTTTCTGAGCCTGGCTGACCTCAGTCAGCACAATAGTCTCTAGTGCCATCCACTTTCCTGCAAATGACATATGTTTGCTCTTTATCGCTGAGTAGAGTTCCACCGTGTGTATAGACCACATTTTCATGACCCATTTGTCTGTCGAGGGACACCTGGGTTGGTTTCACAATTTGGCCATTGCGAATTGTGCTGCTATAAATGTGGGTATGCACACAGCACTCCAGTATTCTGACTTTAATTCTTTTGGAAAGATACCAAGGACTGGTAGAGCTGGGTCGTATGGTGGTTCCATTGCTAGTCTTAGTGACTGTACTAATTTAGAACCCCACCAACAGTGCATAAGGATCCCTATTTCTCTACATCAAAGTTAGCATTTATTATATATATTAATATTATATATATTAATTAATATTACATATATATATAATTTTTTTCAGTTCTAGGGATTGAACTCAGGTACATTCTACCTCCGAGCTATGTCCCCAGCCCTATTCTTTGTTCTTTATTCTTTATTTTGAAACAGGATCTCACTAAGTTGGGGAGGGTCTCACTAAGGGCCTCACTCAGCTAAGACTGGCTGTGAACCTGTGACCTTCCTGTCTCAGCCTCCCAAGTACTGGGATTACAAGCATGTGTCGCCACGCCCAGTTTGAGACCCTGTTTCAAAAATAAAAAATAAACAGGGTTGAGGGTGTAGCTCAGTGGTAGAGTACCCTGGGTTCAATACCCAGCACACCCCCCCCCACACACACACACACAAAAGAAAGTCTAGTAGTTTCCAGTCTTACATGTCTCATGACTTGGTTGTGGTGGGGGTCTGAGCAGGCTTTGAAAACCTGTGATCCTCCTGTCTCAGCCTCCCAAGTACTGGGATTACAAGCATGCACCACCATGCCCGACTCTATTGTTTATATTCTTGATAATTGGCATTATAACTAGAGTTTGGTGCGGTCTCAGTGTAGTTTTGAGTTACATTTCCCTGACTGCTACTGATGTCAAACTCTTTTTCATGTATTTATTGCCCATTTGTATTTCTTCTTTTGAGAAAAGTCCATTCAGTGCAAGTGCACAGCTGTTTTAAGCGGTCTTCAGGGAAGGACGGAGCCGGGAGTATTCATTCCTCGGTAGTTCCTCCTCTGACCACAGGATGGATTCCTTTTCCATCTGGTCTCATTGTTTGCACCGTTTTCAACCTGGTCTCATTCATTTGCACAGAATGGTAGTGTCAAACCCCTCCATCAGAGGACTGGGCGTAGCTGGTTGTTAGAGTGTGTGCCTAGTGGGTCCTGGGCCTCGGGTTCAATTTCCAGCACCCCCAAAACGAAAAGGAATCTGTCCAGCAGTGTGCTTGTTCTCTGGTGCCTGGCTGCAGCCCTGAGGCGAGGGGTTACTTGGCAGGAGGACTGTGTAACCAAATGAAAATGTCACATCTCCGTGCAGTGGAAGAGCTCGGAGGGCGCACTGATGGCGTTCATCCCATTGAGTAGCAAGGAAGTAGATGCAAATGAATTGTCGGGCAGTTGTCACAAGGGACTCGTATAACTGCAGGTGTAATGAAATGACCAGCGCTCACCTACCAGGGGCATGAGATGCAGTATTATCACTTTTATTTTATGAGAACACCGTGAACATACAAAGAAGCTTGGTCTATAAACACACTGTGAACAAGTTTCCTGATAGTCAGGGCAGGAAATTTTCAAGTAAGAATCAGAATCGACTAGGAGCTTGTCCTGTGACGCATCAGATGCCAAGTACTCGAAGAGAGCCCAGAAAGATTCCAGCTGCACACCACCCCAGGGTTCAGGACACACAGCAGAGATGCACGCTCCTTTCCTTCTGTCTTCCTGGCAGGCCCTGGGAAGACAGACCAGCACACACAGCCCTGTTTTGTAGACTTAGAAAGTCCAATGGCAGCTGAGTGTGGTGTTGTAAACCTGTAATTCCAGTACTTGGGAGGCTGAGGCAGGAGGATTGCAGGTTTGAGCCTGGCCTTGGCAACTAGTGAGATTCTGTTTCTTTTCTTTCCTTCCTTCCTTCCTTCCTTCCTTCCTTCCTTCCTTCCTTCCTTCCTTCCTTCCTTCCTTCTTTTCTTTTTTGCGGTACTGGGGGTTGAACCTAGAGGTATTCTACCTCTGAACTACATTCCCAGTCCTATTTTTTAGTCTTTATTTTGAAACAGGGCCTCACTAAGTGGCTGAGGCTGGCCGTAAGCCTGCAATCCTCCTGTCTCAGCCTCTCAAGTGCTGGTAGAGAGTTAGCTCAGTGGTAGAGCACTTGCCTAGCATGCAGGAGGCCGGGGAGGAGGAGGAGGAGGAGGAGGAGGGAGAGGAAGAAGACGAAGAAGATGAAGGTGAAGATGAAGACAAAGAAGAAGAGGAGGAGGAGGAGGAAGAGGAAGAAGAATGAGGAGGAGGAGGAGAAAGAGGGAGAAGAAGATGAAGAATGCAAAGAAGGGGAAGACAAAGAAAGAAGAGGAAGAAGAAGAAGAAGAAGAAGAAGAAGAAGAAGAAGAAGAAGGACTAGAACCATGTCCATGGTTTCTGAACTACTTTTCCTCCGACAGCATCTGCCAAGCCACCTGCAGTTGTAAGTAACTAAGGTCACAGCACCTGTGGCCCGGAATTCCTGTCTACCTGGTGAATGTGGACACGACGTCACAAAGCAATGTGACCAGAGACCGGGGGTTGGAAACACACTGGAGCCCATTGCTCACCCTTGGTTCTTCTCCAATCTGCCAGCAGTCGGGGATGTGAATTACATTTTTTTTTCCATTTAATGTGACAGCATGGGACAGGTAGGGGGTGTTGCCAGCCCATGGTATAAGGGAACATCAGGTTTCCTACTGACAAAAAAAAAAAAAAATCCCACTGGGCGTGGTGGCACACGCTTGTAATCTCAGTACTAGGGAGGCTGAGACAGGAGGATCTGGGTTTGCGGCCAGCTTCAGCTACTTAGTGAGGCCTTCTGCAACTTAGTGAGACCCTGTTTCAAAATAAAGAATAAAAATAGGACTGGAGGTGTAGCTCAGAGGTAGAATGCCCCTGAGTTCAATCCCCAGTACTGCAAAAAACAAAAAAACAAAAAAAAACAAAAAACAAAAAACAACAAAAAAAAACCAAACCAAGTAGGTTTGTATGATCAAGTCAACGTGTGGAAAACACCACACTGACCACTCATGAATGAGGCTCTGGTTTCTGATTTCCTGAGTTCTTGGGGAAGGTTTTTACTCCTTGAAACGAAAACTTGGCTGATTAGAACAGAGACGTTCCTTTAAAAGAGGGAACGCTGGCGTTGAAGGACCCAGGGCGACTCCCAGGGGAGGCTCCTTCTCCTGCTGCTTCTCCTTGGGCCTGTGACTCTGCTCAGGCCTTGAATACCAGGCTGGGGAAGATGAGCCTCAACGGCTCCTGCAACCAGCCCCCGGGCCCGGGTCCAACGGAGGGGTGTGCTAAGAAGTTCCAGGAACTAGCAGCGAATCCAGAAACATCAGCCACAGGGCTGGACCCTGGGTGCAGTGGACATCTGGTTACAAAAGGTGAGACCGGAGGAGTGCTTAGTAAAAGCCAGGCGGGGCTGGTGGCCTCCTGGACACGCCAGAGCGCTGTCTACCTAGGACCGGCACGTCCGCGTCCTGCGTCCGGTCTGACTGGCACACGCCCTGGAGCTGGCCACTCTCTGCCCCGCTCTCCAGGTAGCTCCAGCTGCCCACTGACTCAGCCTTCGTGCAGGTGCTGGTAGCACTGAGACCAGGTGGCCCCAAACCGAATGGTAACCTCATCTCACAGCGAAGAGCATGGCTACTCAGAGACATCGAGGCAGGGAATTATCCCCAGTCAAACCCACCTCTTTCAATCCATTGTAAACTGGGACTTGCAGAACTAGACCAACCAGCGGGTAAGGCTGCTTTTGCCTTTTAAAAATGATCATATTACTACTACTACTACTACTACTACTACTACTACTATTATTATTTTATTTTTTTTGCGGTACTGGAGATTGAACTCAGGGGCATTCTACCTCTGAGCTCTACCCCCAGCCCTATTGTTTATTCTTTTATTTTGAAACCGGGTCTCACTAAGTTTCGGAGTGCCTCACTAGGTAGCTGAGGCTGGCCTCGAACCTGGATCCTCTGGTCTCAGCCTCCTGAATCCTGGGATTACAAGTGTGCGCCACCAAGCCCGGCTTTTTATCATCATCATCATCATCATCATCATCATCATCATCATCATCATCATCATTGGTACTGGGGATTGAGTCCAGGAGGATTCTACCTCGAGCTCCACTCCCAGCCTTTTTTTATTTTTTATTTGGGGACAGGGTCTTGCTAAGTTGCTGAGGGCCTCACTCAGCTGCTGAGGCTGGCCTTGAACTTTCGATCCTCCTCTCTCAGCCTCCCAAGTACAGGGATGACGGGCATGAGCCACACGCCCAACAAAAAGTATTTAATGTGTACAGTTTTGACTAGATGGACAGAATCCAGGAAGTGGAGGAAGTCCGTGGTGAAAAGTTGCTCGGTCTGACCTCATCTCCCAAGGGTGTGGTCCCCGCTGGAGGACCTCTGCTTTTACCCATTGCTTGGTCTTGGTGGACGGTCTAGGCCTGTGTCCACACTCCATCACACAGGCTCAAATGCTTTGCATGACTTCTCACCAAATGGTTACGCGTTATGCAGCTGGGTCTACACTTTATTATTTTTAAACTTATTAATTTATCAAAGTTGTGCAGAGTCACAGGGATAGATTCACACATGCTCGTAAACCTATGTGGTCGGTTCCCCGGAACCTCCACTGCCCCTCCCCAACCCCGTTCCTTCCACGAGTTTGACGGCGTCTCTCCTAGTTTCCCTGCGGCCCTTTTCTTCCCTCTTTTCTCTCCAGCTTCCACACATCTTAGAGCATCTTGGCAGTTCTCTGGGGAAAGATGCTGTGGAGCGGTACAGCTGGTTCCGCCTAGTCTTTGGCGGAACCTCCATGCAACGTCATAGCGGCTGAACTAACTTACAATCCCACCAAGAGCGCGTACGTGCTCCTCTCCCCGACATTCTTGCCAGCATTTGCTGTTGCTTGTATCATTGGTGATTCTCATTCCAACTGGAGTGAGATGAAATTTCAGGATAGTTTTGATTTGCATTTCCCTGATTACTAAGGGTGTTGACCAGTTTCTCATCTATTAGTTGGCCATTCGTGTTTCTTCTTTTGTCTATGTAGTTCAGTTGCCCGTTTTTTTTGATTGGGTTATTTTTTTCATCTTATTGTTAATCTAGCAATATTGTCTTGAAGCTGTTTCATTCTTTTTGACTGCTACATAGTATTCTGTTTTATGATGTGCGGCAATTGAAGTATCCAGTCTCCTATTGGTAGACTTTTAAATTGTTCTCGGTATTTATTTCGATAATGCAAGCAATTCTGCAGGTCACATCTTTGTCCATCTGTAATTTCACATGTAAATGAGTATATTTATTGTATAAATTTCTAAAATGGATATGACATCTTATTTTTATTATAATAACGATATGTACCTGCTTTTATTGGTGCTTTAATTCCTTCCACTATATGGTTTGTGTTTTCTTTTCCTGTTTTTAATGATGTGAAAAAATTTCTGACAATGTGAAAGATTGCCAGAGGTTTTTTTGTTTTTTTTTAAGACTGGAGTATAATTTATATAAGACCTCTATTTCTTTGATCACCAAATTCTTTGAGTTCTTACCATAATCAACATGGAAATTAGTAATTTCCCCTGGAGCTGCCAGCCTTCCTTCCCCTGCCTGATTTTGTTTGATTTTCAATACTTTTCTTACTGTTCATGTTTAAATAAATGAGTTGGTTTATCAGCACCCATGCTTGGCTATAACGGATAAGAAAATCTCTAAACCTTCCTTTGCAAACCCCCTTTCCCTCTGGATGATGTCATTCTGTGTCTGTTGTTAAGAAGTCTTTGTTTCACCGCCCAGTTGCTTTCCTGGGGTGTGTGTCAGGGTTGGTCATTTGATGCAAGGCTTTTCCTAGAATCAGATGCACTACTTAGAATTTAGCTTCACCTCCACAAGTTAGCCTCTTCTCTGGAACCCTCCCGCCTCACTCCCCGGGGCTCACTCTGGTCCTCTCGCCCCGCCGCCTCCTCCCTGCCCCTCGCTGTTCATCTGATCGACCCTGACAGTCTTCCTTCACACGAATGTCTTATAAATCAGCAGCCTCACCTCCTGAGAGTTCACGGGAATACACTTGGTGCCAGTCTTTTTTTTTTTCCTTTTAATGATACTGGGGATTCAACACAGGGACATTCCACCTCTGAGCTACACCCCAAGCCCCTTTTTAATGTTTTGTTTTGAGATAGGGCCTCGCTAAGTTGCTGAGGCTGGCCTGGAGCTTGTGATCCTCCTGTCTCAGCCTCCCAAGAACTGGGATTGCAGGTGTGGGCCAGTCTTCAGCTGGTCTGTGACGCCCTTCTTGGTGATGCTCCTTGTCATCCTCACTCCTCCTCCACTCCTGTATTTCCTTCTGCCTTGTCTTTTGTAGACAGCCTATCACAGGTTCGAGGCCAGCCTCAGCAACTTAATGAGACAGTTTCAATGTAAAACATAAAAAGGGCTGGGGGTGTAGCTTGGAAGTAGAATGTCCCTGGCTTCAATCCCCAATCCCCTCCCCCACAAAACAAAACATAACTCCCAAACACACAAAATACAAAACCTTACAGGCCTCAGAACAGGGGAGCTTATGAAAGCCTTTTGCTCCTCCTGGGCCTCCCATTATTTTCCAAGGGGACGTCTCAAATCTTAAAAGCATCTGCCTTTCCAGTGAGTTATCTTCATTTTTACAGCACCCCAAATAAATCCCCCACAATTTTTTTTTATTATCCATTTTATCACCCTTCTTTCCTTATTACTACAGCTTTAAAATAAGTTCTCCATTTGTAGGAACCTTTTAAGTTCCAAAAATAAATTATCCTAGAATTCATCAGCACATTCCCAAAGTCAGCCAGCCTGCAGGAGTGTGCTAGAAACCCAGGAAAGGTCACCATGCCCTTGCTCTGAGGCAGAGTTCTCAAAGAGTCCCTTTATCAGAATTTAAGCCTGACTCGGCTCTATTGACTATCTACTCTCAAAACACCAATGACCAATGAAGAGGGTTTTTTGTTGTTGGGTTTTTTTGTTTGTTTGTTTTTTAAGCTGGGCGTGGTGGTGTACACTTGTAATCACAGTATGTGGGAGGCTGAGACAGGAGGATCACAGATTCCAGGTCAACTTCAGCAACCTAGTGAGACACTGTTTCAAAATAAAAAATACAAAGGGGCTGGGAGTGTAGCTCAGAGCTGGGATGCTTCTGAGTTTAATCCCTAGTACAAAACTCCACAAACAAACAAAAAACCCTGCAGAAACCAAGAGGTTTTTTTTTGTTGTTTGTTTGTTTTGTTTTGTTTTTTTGGTGGTGGTACTGGGGATTGAACCCAGGGGCTCTGAGCTACAGCCCCAGTCCTATTATTTATTCTTTATTTTGAAACAGGGTCTCACTGAGTTTCGGAGTGCCTCACTAAGTAGCTGACGCTGGCCTCGAACCCAGATCCTCGAGTCTCAGCCTCCTAAATGCTGGGATTACAAGCATGTGCCACCACACCTGGCTTCCCTCTGTTTTTAAAGAGCAAGAATATTGAGCAAACATATTACCTGGTTGTTTTTAAACTGTGTTTCAGTCTATACCTTCTCAGTCCAGGTTTTCAAATATAAATCAAACAAATGCGTCCTTTATGATTTACAAGATCTGTCACTAGGATTTATGAGACTGGAGAAGTGATTCTGTATTTCAATTACCTTATGGAACTTTATAAAAGGCAAAAGTTGGCCGGTCACGGCGGCGCACTTCTGTAATCCCAGTTCTGGGGAGGTTGAGACAGGAGGATCCCAGGTTCAAGGCCAGCCTTGGCAACTCCACTGGAAGGTTCTGGAAGCTGCCTCCATTGCATTGGCCAGCCGCAAAGCTCCTTATGACTGGCAGCCGTGCAGCGAGTCTCCCTGGGTGTCCGAGGAGGAAATGAGTGGATCTGAAGGATGGGCTGAGAGGCGATGACCAAACCCGGCTAGGAAGAAGCCAGGGTCAGAAAGCAGCCGGCAGCTCGGTGGTTCCTCGACTCTTAGCCAGAGAGACCCAGCAACCGTGGTATCTGTTCCAGAACCTTCCGCCAGCCTCATCTCCCTCTCCAGCCTTACCTCTTGGGGCTCTTCCCCGCGGCCTCCCGTGACGGGTGCACCTCACACTCACCGGTTTGAACCACTGGCTAGCCAGGGACCCGGCCCTGTCGCTTCTCACCTGATGCCCTTGGCAAATGCTGGCTCCTGTCTGAGACGCCGGCTCTTCTGTGAGGCTCCACTTGGACTTCCTCCCCCGCGGGATGTGTTTCTGCCTCGTTCGTTCCTGTTCTCCGGCCTCCTCTGCGCGGCCGCACTAGAACTCTCCAGGTTACGTCCTTGTGTTTTTATTATTGACTTTTCCCATTTTCCCGTCTCTCGGCCCTGGGCTGTGAGATGCTGGAGAAAATCATGAAGAGAGCTAGATACTCAGGAGTCCTGAAGGATATTAATGTCGAACTGAAGAAGCAAGTCAAGAACCAGTCAGGCCGGGCGTGGTGGCGCACGCTTGTAATCCCAGCATTGGGGAGGCTGAGACCGGAGGATCCGGGTTCGTGGCCAGCCTCAGCTACCTAGTGAGGCACTCTGCAACTTAGTGAGACCCGGTTTCAAAATAAAGAGTAAAAACTAGGGCTGGGGGTGTAGCTCGGAGGTAGAATGCCCCTGAGTTCAATCCCCAGTACCGCAAAAAAAAAAAAAAAAAAAAAAAAGAACCAGTCAGAAACTTACAATATAGTTAAAAAGCTGGGGTTTTATTTAAGCGAAGTTGGAAGCTACTTGGAAATACCTTCTAGATGTGGCATTTGACCCTGGAGAAATACGAAAGGGAGAAGAGAGCAGACGTAATACCTTTCTGAGGCCAAGCGAGCCGGCCACTTTGGCTCTGCACCGCTCTCCCCGGCGCTAGCTGCGAATCACCCGCAGAAGATGGAATTGTGTTCGACGAGGGTCTCCGATGAAATGCAAGCTCTACACATTTGCACGAGGAAGCCTGGAGTTCAGGAAAATGCAGGACAAGAAATAAACCTCCACTAACATGTCAGTCACTACCCTGTCCAGACGAACAGAGCCTGCTTCTCGGGGAACGTACAAAGCTCTGAGCTGCGGCTACTCCGAATTTCCCTTCCCAAGACATAGGGCCGAATTTCCAGCTTCCCACACCCAACCCAGACAGCTACAGTTCAAAAGAAAACTTTCCATGATCGTCATGGATTGCAATAAACACAGCGCTGGCTCAGCCTCTCCCTCACCATCTCGGCTGTTACAACTCTGAGCTGAGTAACTCTCAGAGTAAAAGAGTCCGTGAAAAGAGTATTTTTTTAAAATTTCATTTCACAGGTTTGTGCTTATACAACCTCAAGCCCCTTGGGTTCCCTGTCTCCTGACTCTGATTTCCCTATGCCTCAGGCCAGACCCTGGAAGACAAACTTCCTAGCAGTCAAGGCCACGGTGATTGCTCCCTGGACTGATAAAAATAGACCCTGTCCTGCCCCTCCCGGCCCTTGAAGAAGAAGAAATGAGATCATTTTCTGCTCGGAGAGCGGATCCAGAGGTGAGTGATTGGCATCCACGCGCTCGACTGCCGCAGAAACAGGTGTTCAAGTGACTTCTCGCATCCTATGAATGCCCTTTTCATACTCAGATTCACAAACTCGTTTCCATTCTCCTGACTGAATAGGCTGCCCTGTAATTTGTCGGCGGCACCCATTTCTTTTTCCACCTCTGGGCAGCAGTTTCTTTTCAGTGTCAGCCAAGATTCCCATTGTCTCCGTAGGTTTCTGCCCAAGGTGAGTGATAGAAAGGTGCTCTTAGGAAATTAAACAGCAAAAAACAACAGGCGTGTGATTTAACGGGACCAGCAGCCAGTGATGGCAATCTGGGCTTTTACTTGAATTTTGGTAATTTTTTTTTTTCTCATGTGCTTTCTGACAATAGCTTAAAGTGACTAAAATTTCAAGTTTTGGAAATGACCCTTTGACAAGATTGGGAAGAGAGAGAGAGAGAGAGAGAGAGAGAGAGAGAGAGAGAGAGAGAGAGAGAGAGATCCTGAAAGAGAGAGAGAGAGAGAGAGAGAGATCCTGAAAGACAAGTACTACTTGCTAGAAATAAGCAAAGTATTCATTAGCTTCCCTTCCGGTCTGTGGGTCGTGGTGTGATGCATTTAGCATGGAACACATTTATACTAAGCGAGCTCGCGATTTGCAGACGGGCCAAGAGACAGCTTTAGCTCTGAGCGCACGTCTGGCAAAGGAGGGCCAGGAGGACCGCTGTGCAGACCGGGAAGACAGGTCCTTTGAGAGACACCTGGGTCCTTGTTCCGGGTCTAACAAGGGTCACGTCTCTGACCTTGAACCCCTGATTTCAGTCCTGGAGGTCTTGGTTCTGCACCTGCAGAGGGAGGGCGTTGACTGGACCAGAGCCAACGTCACTTCTGCTCTTCGGTGCCGGTACCATGCCTCCTTCCGGCTTGTTACGTGGAATCGTCTGGAAAATCAATTCTTCAGTGTGACTGCCCTAACTATGACACTGGAAAATGGCCGCTGTGAAATGAGGCCCTTGTGGGTTTGTCCTGACAGGCTCAAGGTTGAAAGTCTTTGTGAACGTGTGTACACCGCCTTTGTGTGTGGTACATATTTGTGTAGGGTGAATATGTATTTGTATACGCATATGTACATGTGTATGTGTATGTATATGTGTGTGTATATGTATGTGTGTGTGTACATGGGATTGAACTGGGACAGTCTACCACCTTGGACCTGCATTCCCAGCCCTTTTTTATTTTCTTATTTTGAAACAGAATCTTGCTAAGTTGCTGAGGATCTCACTAAGTTGCTGAGGCTGGTCTTGAACCTGCGATCTTCCTATCTCAGCCTCCCAAGTACTGGGATTACTGGCATAAATGACTGGAAGGTACTTAAGGTACTTTAATCTTCCTCCCTCCCTTCCTCCCTTCCTTTCATATTGGGGCCTTATGCATGGTAGGCAAGCACACTCTCACTAAGCTACATCTCAGCTCTTTTGGAATTTTGAGACAGGGTCTTACTAAATTGCCCAGGTTGGCCTCAAACTTTTGATCCTCCTACCTCAGCCTCCTCAGTAGCTGGGATCAGAGGCGTGCATAGCCACACCTGGGGACCTGGTTGTTTGAACTCAGATGTGTTATAAATTCCTCTATACGCAGATTTCAAGCAACAAACATTATTTGTCTTTGGTTCTATTTTATAACAAAGAGAAAGCAGTTTCAGAAGAGGAATTTAAAAATAACACTTTATGGTACAGGTTCAACCTAAGGGCCCGAGTTCCCTTGATTTACGCTGCTGGCTGGCGACAGTTGCTCTCCTGGTCTTGGGTTTTTATCTGTGTGTCCAGTGGGGCGGGAGGTGGAGTGGTTGTGAGGCAGACGTCCGGTGTGCTGCTAAGCTCCTTGACTGCTGGACCCGAGACGTGGCAGAGGAGCCGGCGGGGTCTCTTGAGGCGCCCACTTGCTGGAGGTTCTCCGGCTGAAAGAAAGGGCCAGCGGGGTCTACACTAACCCAGCGATGAGGCCCCGCTCACAAGTTTTGATTTAGAATCTGCCACACTTGATGCTCTTCCTGCTGCTTTCAATTTGAGTCAAATCCCAGGAACAACCTTTTCCTAACGGAGGACTGTCTTCCTAAGAGACTGGGGGCGCAATGCACAGGACTCGGGAGCCCCAGTCAACGACGGGATCGTCAGCAGCCTCGGCAACCATCAGGGTGAGCAGCCGGGAGCTCGGCCGAGGGATGGAGCCACAGGGCTGGTGTCAAAGGCAGCAGCGGGACCTGCGGAGATGCTCAGCGGAGGCCGTCGGCGGAAGTGCCACGGAGAACGTCCACCTGGAATGACAGGGCTTAGCAGAGGCTGGATCCTGCAAAACGAAATTACCAACTCCTGGAGACACCTTTTGAAGACACCCAGAAGTACTCAGGGCAGAGGGGTCTGAACCCAGGGGGTTGGTGTGCTTAGAATATTAGCAACAGAGGATAAGATTTTAGTTTGCTCTACTGGAGCTTTGAATCTAGTAAGCAAAGTAAGGCTATCTCACCCCCCCCAAAAAAAAAAAACAACAAAAACAAAACCAGGAAATGTTGAAATGTAAGACGTGATCAAGCAGTAAGCTGCTTCTTAAGCTGGGTGTGGCGGCGCACGCTTGGAATCCCAGTACTTGGGAGGCTGAGACAGGAGGATCACAGGTTCGTGGCCAGCCTCAGCTACTTAGTGAGGCCCTCTGCAACTTAGTGAGACCCTGTTTCAAAAATAAAGAATAAAAAATAGGGCTGGAGGTGTAGCTCGGAAGTAGAATGCCTCTGAGTTCAATCCTCAGTACTACAAAAACAAAAACAAACAAAAAAACGAAGCTGCTTCTTAGATTATATTCATCCCAGGCACAGTGTCATGAGAGGGACTGATTCCAGGAAGGATCCGAGGAGTTCACAGTGAGAGAGAGAGGGGGACGCAATTGAGGACCGGCCGGTGGGGTCCTTGCCTTACTTAAGGGAAAAGGATTTCTACACTGGCCAGTCTGAGACATAGACAGAGATTTATTTAGGAAAGCAAGAAATACACGTTCAGAGAGAATGTGGGCCATCCCGAGAGAGAGAGGCACTTGGGTTTCATGGCCATTTGTGGTTATGGTTGGGCTATTGAATCAGGAAATAAGAAGAACACGAAAATAAAGGCCAGCTAGCCAGCAGGCAAAATTAGCAATCCAGGCCTTAGGGAGAAAAGAGGAATGAATTGAACATTCAAAAGAAAACAACAGCGTCATCAACAACAAGAAGTTGGCGGGGGGGGGGGGGTGTTGATGACTTGTTTGTAATAAGGACTTCCAGCCTTCCGCCATGGTTTGGGCCTGGAATGTTTCCCCAGAGCTCCTGTGTTGAAGACTCAGGCTCCAGGGCACAGTGTCCAGAGCAGAGGCTGTTGAGAGGTTGACTCCTGAGGGCTCTGACCTAATCAGAGAATTAATCCATTTGATGGATTAATAATTTGAATGGACCACAGGGAGGAGGTAGAAACTAGGCCTGGTGGGGCAGGGTTGGAGGAAGTAGTGCCCTTGGAGACTTGATCTCTCTCTCTCTCTCCCCCGCCTTTCTGGCTGCCATAAGCGGAGCAGTTTTCTTCCAGCACACCCTTCCGCCATGATGTTCTGCGTCACATTAGGCCCAGAGCAACGGAGCTGCCCGACCGTGGACTGAACCTCTGAACCATGAGCCAAAAAACATTTTTCCTCTTTAAGTTGTTTTTTCTCAGTTATTTGTCATAGTGATGAAAAGCTAGCTGAAACACCTTCTGAGACTTAGAAGAATCTCCCAGGATGTCACATCGTATGTGGTGGTCCAGGTGCTGTCAAAGCTGGGCCAAACTCTAGTCCAGGGGGCCAGAGTTGGGAGCCAGAGATTCCGGACTCAGAAAACTGGAAGTGAAACCACAAGCAGGAAAGGCCCAGGAGCAGGTTCAGGGCAGGATCAGATGGCCTGGTGCTAAAGATCTGAGTTCCCGGGATCTTCCTCAAGTCCAACCCAGGGTGCGGGCAAAGCAGGAGGCTTCTGTAAACTGAAACTGAGCCCCAAGATGTTTGGGGAGCATAGAACAGAGGCTAGGTTGGGAATCCCATTTGTCCCTGCCCCGGGCAGGAGACCAACGGAAACCAGAAACGGTCTACTCCTGAGCCTCTGAGAATTAGTTTTGAATTTTTATTTTAAATTATATTTATTTTATTGTTATTTTAGCATTATAGTTTTAACTGTATTTTAGTAGAATCTCAGTTTTTGAAAGTGACCAGGCCCCATTTTATACATGTACCCTTGAGCCATAATAGTAATAAGTTACAGTACCCTGAATCTCATTATACTGGAGTGTGTGTGTGTGTGTGTGTGTGTGTGTGTGTGTGAAGTTGTCTAATGTTAAAATGCACCATTAATTTATTTTCCAGTGTCTATGTTAGAATATAACTATGTGAGATATATCAAATGAATTTCATGGCTGCAGTCCAAATGTAACAAATGAATCATTTAAGACCAGCCGCCTATCGTTGAGGCCAAATCTTTCATTTTCTTCCATTTTATAAATGCATCATATCTCGGCTCGAAATCAATCTATTAACCTTGAAAACATTTGGAGCCGGAGCGCGGGTTCGCAGTGAACTTTGTGACCTTCCACGTGATATTAGTCATACTTAGCAATTATTATTGGCTTTGAGTAATGAGGGACTGGATGAGCCAGGAACAGCCGCGTGGAGCTTACCAATCAACGGCCCTCCGAGGCTGCAGAGAGAACGAGGAGCATGAAAATCAGGGGTTTCAAACCTCCACCCCGTCTGCCACCGAGTGCCTGTCTTTTGAAAACAAATTTGAGCATCTTGGCAGCTAAGCTGATGAATTGCACATAAAATACTCCAGTAAAATCTTTGTGTTGTGAGATAAGGAATTCTGTTCAGCGGGTTTGAAGGGCAGCTGGAGATTGAAAAAATGCCGTGTCTGCCCTCTCTACTGCGGCCGGGGCGGGCCTGACGGGTTTTCCAGGTGCAGGGCTGTCTACGCAGCTATGAGACCGGGGGACAATGTGGGTAGAAGCTTAGCAGCACTATTTTAAAAATTGAAGTTCAAGTAAATGTCTCAACTAAAATTGCCTTAGGAATACACACGGATATTATTATCCTCTGGATGAATTTTATGTTATACTATTTCGATTTTAACACAATATAAAACACAATATAGATACTGTTGGATTCATGATACGAAAGAACAGTTAATGGTTTGCCCATATGGGACATGTGAAAATACTTCCCTTAAATTCTTTAGCCGTGTTTTATGAGTATTCTACTTCCGCACCACTGACTGTACGGCAGTCCGCTACCACCAGTGGAATATTTGCCCTCAATTATTGGTGAGACATAAAATAAAATAGTGCCACCACTATTTGTTTTACTAAAATAGAGCCATACACTATCAAAGTATTTTCAGTTGGTAATAATTTTTCTTAATTTAAAAATATTTCATATATACAATATCTATTTTATCTACCACCTTTCCTCAATGTAAATATAACTTTGTAATATTGCCCACAGAAGAAACAATAGATTTACCTCTAATGCCACATGAATAATACATTCTACTTACAGATTTAACTGAGTTTTTTTCAAACTTAGTTTTCTAGATTCTTGGCTTAGGCTAACTTAAAGAAGTTCATTAATGTAAAAATTGGGGCTGGGGACATAGCTCAGTGGTAGAGCACTTACCTTGCATGCACAAGGCCCTGGGTTTCATCCCCAGCATCATGAAAGAAAAAGGACACTGATATAAAAGAGCAATGCATACATACCCATGTTTCTATAGCAATATTCACAATTGCAAACTATGGAACCAGCCTAGGTGTCCATCAACAGATGAACGGATTACAAAATTATGGGATACACACGCAACAGAATCCTACTCCGCCATCAAGAAGAACAAAATTATGTCATTTGCAAGAAAATGGGTGGAACTGGAGACTATTATGCTAAGTGAGATTAGCCAGTCACAGAAGGTGAAAGGTGAGATGTTTTCCCTCATATGCAGAGGCTGGGGAGAAATTGGGATATGAATGGGACTCTAGACAGAGGAAGAGAATCCCCCGTGTAGGGAGACTCCATGAAGGAAGCACTCAGTGGACCTGACGTACCTACACAGAAATGGCAATGCCGATCCCAATATTGCACACGGGGTGGGGGGGCGCGGAGAAGGAGGCAGGAGTTGGGGGGAGGCTCCCCGAGTGCCGTGTGCACGTATGTCTCTATTGCTCTGAACTTCATCATGATGTATAATTACAATGCACCAATAATAATAATAAAAAAAGATAGTCACACCACAACTGTAACTTGTGAAATGTGGAAACGTGGTCTGAAGGTGAGCTGTCCCTGTCAGAACAACAAATAGTGGGAAGTAACTTTCAGTGGACAAACCCCAGGATATATCCAGTGAAAGAAAGGGATTAGCGATGGCCCACTGCTCCTGGAAACTCTCCCAGAAACCTAGAGCAGGAAATTTGTTCCTTCAAGCTGGTAGAGTCCAATTCTACCGGGGACCAGAAAGTTTTCAACCAGCTCTGAGAATTTGACTAACTTGTTCCCTTTCCTTGTCTTTTGGTTTTCCTAACTATCACGTAGATCACCCCAAAATGTCCTGAGTGGCTGTCGGGAAAGGAATGGGTGACCCCACCTGATACACTTTCTTTCTTTTTGGTACTGGGGATTGAACCCAGGGGAATTCTACCTCTGAGCTACACCCTCAACTCTTTTTCTTTTTAAACTTTGAAACAGGGTCTCACTAAGTTGCTGAGGCTGGTCTTGAATCTGTAATCCTCCTGTCTCAGCCTCCCACGTACTGGGATTATAGACATGTGCTGCCATGCCTAGCTTCTATCTAGTATACTTTCCAGAACATTTAATACACCATTTGTTTAATTGTAGGTGCTCAATCCCTCTTGAATTAAGGACTCCAATTCTGATGAGATGCCTCAAAAAATTCTGCAAATAAACATGAAGATCTTGAGGGTGACTGCAAGAATGAGCAATGGAGCCAGATTGTAGCGGCCACGAGGTATGTGGGTTTCTGTCTCAGAAAAGGGTACGGAGGCCAGGGCTACCATAGGAAACAAACAAACGTCCTCCCCTCCCTCTCTCTCTCTTTCCTCCTTTCTTTCCTTCCTTCCTTCCTTCCTTCCTTCCTTCCTTCCTTCCTTCCTTCCTTCCTTCCTTTCTTCCTCCCTCCCTCCCTCCCTCCCTCCCTTCCTCCCTCCCTCCCTCCACAGTTGGGATTAAACCCAGGGGCATTCTACCTCTGAGCTACATCCTCCAATTCTTTTTATTTTGAAGCAGTCTTGCTAAGTTGTTGAGGCTGGCCTCGAGCCTGCAAACTTCCTGTCTCAGCCTCCCAAGTACTGGAATGACCGGCATGTGACACCTTGTCCAGCGACTATGGGAATTAGCAGAAGCTTCGAGTCCCACCGTGAGCTGAGGTTAATTCTGGGCCCTGGTGGAGACTTGGGCTGGCATAGACTTGATTCTCACAGTTCTCGGCAAAAAGCACTAGGAGATTAAATCATAAACTTGCCTGAGGCTCGTGTTGTATCAGAAACATGTTTATAAAAAAATCAGAATTTACTTTTTGCCTTTCGTAATCAGTAATGAGCTTTGTGACAGGTAATAACGTAGGCGTTTTGTTTAACCTTTTCTCCTGTTTTGAAATGTTTGGGTTTAACTAGCAAGTACTTTATTAATGGTAGTTTATCTCATAGATCTTTTAATGACTTGGCCTAAGAACAAAATTAAACTTCCTGAATTTGATTTCGCTAAAACATATCTACCCAACGCAATTGCCCTTTCTGTCAAATAAGCCCTTACTGGCTTATAAGTCTGAAGTGATTTCTTCCCCTATCTCATTATGGCTGTTCCAAGGCTCTTGACATTCTGTAAATCATATTTCACTGGTACAAGAGGTCCGCGAGGAAGTGGAGATCGATGATAGACTTCATCCCTCCTGAATTTTAATGCAAATGTCTGTTCCCCTAATCAAACAAAGGTTAAAAAAGGAAATCAAATTAGCTTATTACAAAAGCCAGCATAACCGAACTGACAAGAAAAATGCTTTCTGCATGAAAAGTCTTTAATCAATATCTTAAATAAGACTGTCACTGGAAAGAGGAGTTCATATGTGGTCAGTTTTAATCTGAAAATCAATATGCTCTTTTAAATAAATATTTGCCCACAGCAGCTCAATAAGGCACTACCCAGAAGGGTTTCTTTCTTTCAACCAAAATGAAGGGAAATCGCAGTATAACTGTAATGTCCAGGGCATAACCTAAACTGGGGAGAGAATTCAAGGTGAAGGCTGTTTAACCCTCAGATCATTGGGTATTAAATATTCTCTTTGGTACCTTGCCTCAGACACTAGTCCTTTTTATGGCATTCAGCTGTTCAAAGATACAGTGACATTTGAAAACACACTGCTTTTTAAAGATAGGTCCAGGTGCGGTTTTTCTATCCTAGCTTTAGTTTGGCTACCTGATATTATTTAATCAAATGACCTACATGCAGTAGAGCCTAACATTCGGCAGATTTTTAAACCAAGTCTGCAAAAATAGACTGGTTATGCAGCAGATGAAGTTTTGTAAATATTTGACTGATTAGAGCAGAAGGGGCCAGGCATGTTGGCAGATCCTTAGCACTGCGACCAGCATGATCTGGAACCTTCTACTTACTGGACGTGTGTCCTTGGGCAAACTATTTAGTTTTCCATACTAGAAAGCACGAATATGAGTGGTGTTCATTTTAAAGGCCATTTTGGGGATTTAAGGATATCATGTATGTAAAAATGTTAGCATAGTGCCTGACCCATTGTAAATGATAAAAGGTATCTTTTTTTTTTTTTTTTTTTTTTTTTTTTTTTCCCGGTACTGGGAATTGAACCCAGAGGCATTCTGCCTCTGAGCTACATCCTCAGACTGATTTTATCTCTTATTTGGAAACAGGGTCTCACTAGGTTGCTGAGAACCTCACTTAATTGCTGATGCTGTCCTTGAATCTGCGATCCTCCTGTCTCAGCCTCCCAGTACTAGGATTACAAGCGTGCGCCACCACGCCCGGCAAAGGCATTTCTTACTATTAATTATTATTATTATTATCTTTTGTGGTACTGGAGATTGAACTCCAGGTGCTCTACCTCTGAGCTATACCCCAACCCTATTTCTATTTTTTATTTAGAAACAGAGTCTTGCTAAGTTGCCCGGGCTGGCCTAGAATGAGCTATCGATCCTCCTGCCTCAGTCTCCCAAGGACTAGGATTACAGGAGTGTGCCACTGGGCCCAACTATAATACAAGGTTTCTAAATGGGACTCTTGTCTGATATATTAGCATATTTAAATTAGGGCCACGAATACAGTAGCAGGATGACTTTTTAAATAAAAAATGTGATTATGATGATCAAATATGTGTGATAATTTCCAGTTTATGAAGTGCTCTATTTAATATTTTCTACACCTACTATCTGCTTCAATTCTACGAGCGTTAGCTTATGAGATGGATATTATTATTCCCATTTTGTGTGTGTGTGTGTGTGTGTGGTACTGGGGATTGAACCCAGGGGCCTTCTCCCTCTGGGCTATACCACCAGCCCTATTTCATTTTTTATTTTGAAACAGGATCTCGCTAAGTTACTGAGAGCCTCACTAAGTTGCTGAGGCTGGCTTCAAACTTGCAACCTTTTTTTTAATCTTATTTTATTTTTTAAGTTTGAGATAGGAGCTCACTAACTTGCTGAGGGTCTTTGCTGCTGAGGCTGGCCTCAAACCTGCAATCCTCCTGTCTCAGCCTCTCACGTACTGGAATTGCAGGCGTGCCCCACCATGCCTGGCAAGCAACAATATTTTTTAACTTTCAGGTGTATGACTTTGTGGTCAAACCTCCTGAAGCCTCTATACTTAGAAAATCTGGAAATGGAAGGGATTAGATCTGAAAATAGAAAAGTTTTTCACGTTGCTCAGAAGTAAACTTCCTGTGATAAAGTATTTTGTGAGTGATCATGATGTTTAGGATCTTCTTCAGCATTGCCAATTGTCTCGTAAATTTGAGGTTCTCCCAGGTAATGCAGGGCAACCTGCTAAGCTTGGCAGATTAGATAGCAAGTAAGTAGATTGGTCCCCGGCTTATCTGGTACTGAGCAACAACTGCAGGCTTAGTTCCCCCTGGGAGGAGTCCTGGAGTCCGGATTGTTTTCTCACCGTGAATTGGGATGTCAAAGTCGCTATACTCAGCCTGGCTTCTTCAAAACAGACATACCTTGCAGAAGGGCGAGGCTTGCTTTCCCACAACAAGTGGATTATTACGACCTTTGGGTCTCATCATGAGATGCCAGAGTCAGCATGGGGACTATTTGTGGGTTGGGTGTAGAGACGAAGGAGGCTAAGGATAGACTCACATAGTGCTTCAAATATCTTGGTGCTAGCCAGGCGTGGTGGTGCACACTCGTAACCCCAGTACTTGGGAGGCTGAGGCAAGAGGATCACAGATTCGCAGCCAGCCTCAGCTACTTAACAAGACCATCTGCAACTTAGTGAGACCCCATTTCAAAATAAAGAATAAAAATAGGGCTGGTGGTATAGGTCGAAGGTAGAATGCCCCTGGGTTCAATACCCAGTGCTGGCCAGGATGCTGAATGCACAGAAAAAAAGAAGTGAGCGGTGCTTTCCGGCTTAGGGGCCTTTAAACCGTGGGACTGGAGTTAGCTGAAGGCCTCCGCCGCCCTGTAATAATAAACTGTTGACTTCCTTGTGTCTGCATAGCATCATGTTTGAGGCAATGGGAGGTGCGCGTTGTGGGGCCGTCAGAAATGGCTGTTAGTTAAGCTTCCTGGCCTCCTTCTGATAAAAGCCACTGTAAAAGAAGAAAATAACTAAGCCTGTCCTTGAAGACGCCATATTGGCCCGGCTGGCTGCCACCTCGGTTAGCTCTGTGCCCCCACGCTGCCATTCTGCTCTAATGCAGAAATGGGACAGGGACTGTCTTCTTTCAGGCTCAGCCAGCTGTACTCAGATCAAGTGCAGCAAAGGGCCCGGGCAAGGGGACTGGGGGTGTCAGTGATGGTTCTTGGTGACTCAGAGCACGTTTCCCCCAAGGTCTGCTTCTGGTTGGTGCCCTTCCTCCCTCGGGCTGGGGATTATTTACCCCTGCACAGATTCTCTAGCTTTCTCTGCTCGGCGCTATGGTTTGGATAAGCCTTCCCCAAAGGCCCACGAGTAAGGCTTGCTCGCCAACCTTGTCGGGAGGTGGTGAGACCTTTAAGAGGTGGGGCCTTGCCAGAGGACGTGACGTCATGGGGCGTGTCCTCAAAGGAGGTGTTGGGACCTTGGCCCCGCCTCTTCCTCTCTTTTTGCTTCCCATCCACTTTGAGGTGAGCAGGTGAGCAGGTCTTTGCCACACACTCCCTCCGCAGGCCCCAAACAGAACAGGCCAGTGACCTCTGAGACAGCGAGCCCAAGTAACCTTCTTCCTCTTGAACTTCATTATCTCAGGTATTTTGTTATAGGAACGCAAAACTCACACGCTTGGCTACTGCCTTCTGGTGCAGAGCTCCGAGGCACTTTCCAAAGCATGGGGAGAAAGTGAAGGTCTTTTCCGAGAACTCTAAAGACTCCTGCCCCACTGTCCCGCGTGAAGCCACCCGAAGGCCTTCCTGGCTGGTGCCCGGGGGACGGGCTTGGCTTTTCTGAGTGGTGGGGAGGGGACAGGCATGCAGGGACAGCACCTCCATTCTTTGTTCCTCACGTCCATTCCCAAGAGAGCCTTATGCAGACCCCGGTCGCAGCTCCCCAGAATCAAGGCGAAGGGCTATCTGAGCACCTCTCTCTTCTCCAGTCCTGGGGCTGAAGGCGCGCTTACACCCATCATGCTGGTCTTCCATCCCAGATTCTGGGCTGAGAGTTCAACGGGTGGTTAGTGGGAGTCCTGATTTCCCCGTCTCGGCCTCTTCCCTTGCTCTTGTGCTGCGGAAGCAAGAACCTCCTTTGCACCCCGTTTTATCTAGTGTTATGCATAACCATAAGGACATTTTTACGGCTCTGGAAAAAAATATATAAATGGTGGTTGCACCATTCCGTCAGCCGAGAGAAAGAAATATGTTTGGTTCTTTTCCTCAGCAAACCATTCCCATGATCTGTCTTTCTGACTGCAGAACATCAAAGGTGGTTAAGGAGTTATAAATAGCGTGCGAATCAATCAGTGGCATCGCTTTCTTATCCTGGCTCTTTAAATCCGACTGATGATTTAACGCACAAACAGGCCCAGTGCACCTGCGTTGGTGGGCAGGAGAGGTTTCCCTGTCGAGTGCTGTGGGATTCCTTTCCTCCGTCCCAGCTGGGCTGTGACCCCCCCTCCCCCATTACTGACCCTTTACTTCTTTGCAGTGGCTCATGTTTATCCTGGGCATTGGACATGCCTCTAAGTGATTTCACCCTCTGCTTATTTCTCTGGGCCGGCGTCTGAGCATGTGATCAGTCACAGGGCGAGCAGCCTCACAGAAGCTTCCTTCTTCCCATCACAGCTGAGGTTGGGCGACCTTGTGGGCTTCCTCTCCGAAGGAAATACAGAGCTAGTTTTGCTGCTAAGATGTAATTCAGGACTGAATTTGTAATGAAGAAATGATTTGTGGATGGTGAATAAATATCATGATTGGACTGGAGTCAACCCCCCCCACACACACACACACTTTTTTTGTTCCTTGTGTTAAAGGCAGAATGTAGAAACAAATCTTTCAGCAGGCAAGCCCAAGGGCTCCAGTTTTGCTCAGGGGCTGGACTGACTGGGATCCCAGGTTTAGTGATTAGGTGACAGAGGTTCCCCTCCTGTTCAGGTTCCGCTCCTTGGAATTGTTGGCTTGGAGGCTAGTTTGGAAGCTAGTTTACCAGGTCAACTGGGCTGAGCGTGGCTAGGGAAACGGCTCACATGTATGCACAATATTTAGGCCTATGTGGCCCGAGACTATAGGACGCGGTGTGGTCCGATTTCCTTTATTTGGTGTTAGCAGGAACCTTTCCTCACCCCTGCGAATTTCTGCACCTGCTGAGACAGTTCCTGGGACAAGTCCTGATTTCTATGGCAGCATATTTCTTTCTTTCTTTTCTTTTTTCTTTTTTTTTTTTTTGTGGTACTGGGGATTGAACTCAGGGGCATCCTACCTCCGAGTTACACCCCCAGCCCTATTTTTTATTCTTTATTTTGAAACCGAGTCTCACTAAGTAGTGGAGTGCCTCACTAGGTAGCTGAGGCTGGCCGCGAACCTGGATCCTCTGGTCTCAGCCTCCCGAATGCTGGGATTACAAGCGTGCGCCACTACGCCGGGCTGGCAGCCTCTTCTTTCTGAGTCTCCGCCATCAGCCCTGTCGTTTCTGGCCGTTGGCTGGGGCCCAGCACCCCAGCATGGCTTCCACCCGTGCTCCCACTACTGCGGCTTCAGAAGAGACCTTCTTCTGTGGAAGGCCCAGAGGTGGCTGGTGCCAGTCAGTCTCTCCCGAGACACACGGGGAGAAGTGCTCTTGTGCCCAGGAGCAATCCCACGCCCAAGTCTTTGGTTCCTTCTCAGAACTGAGCTCTTTCCTCAATAACTAACAGGGGAGTCCACTTCCCTCCGGGTACCCGCTCCTACACAGGTAACGATGACCCTGCTCTGTGGCTCCAGCAGGACGTTGCGGGGAACATGGTGGTCTCGTTTCTGTGTTCTGGGTCGTTGTTTATGGGAGTTGATGTTCCATTTAGATTTCCAAATTTATTGGCTTCCCTCCTCCTTTAAAAAAAAAAACAAACAAAAAACCTGACGTAGCTCCCACCCAGGTTCTTCTGCTGCGTCTTCGTTTTATTCAATCCCTACAGTTGCACTAGAGGCTACTATCGCTGCCCCCCCCCCCCCC
>PVLC010015254.1:17300-37825 GCA_004027655.1 Graphiurus murinus | reverse complement strand
CGCATGCTTGTAATCCCAGCATTCGGGAGGCTGAGACCGGAGGATCCGGGTTCGCGGCCAGCCTCAGCTACCTAGTGAGGCACTCCGCAACTTAGTGAGACTCGGTTTCAAAATAAAGAATAAAAAATAGGGCTGGGGGCGTAGCTCGGAGGTAGAATGCCCCTGAGTTCAATCCCCGGTACCGCAAAAAAAAAAAAAATAAATAAAAAAAAATAAAGACTAAAAAATAGGGCTGGAGGTAGAATGCCCTGGAATTTCATGGTTTCAAATTCCAGTCAATCACTCCCAACTGTGTGACATTGAACAAATTTCTTAAACCTTTCTTTGCCTCAGTTTCCCCATCTATAGAAAAGGGATGATAATGATATCGTCTTCATAAGGCTGTAAAGTGGAATACCAGCATGTTAAATGAATAAACCTAGCAGGTTTTTTTTTTTTTTTTTTTTTTTTTTTTGCGGTACTGGGGATTGAACTCCCCTGAGCTATACCCCCAGCCCTATTTTTTACTCTTTATTTTGAAACTGAGTCTCACTGAGTTGTGGAGTGCCTCACTAGGTAGCTGAGGCTGGCCGAGAACCCGGATCCTTCAGTCTCAGCCTCCCGAATGCTGGGATTACAAGCGTGCGCCACCACGCCCGGCTAACCTAGCAGTTTTAAGTATTTGTGAGCAGTCTTAAAGATGCATATGCTGAGGTGCTAACTTGAATCAAACTATGAAGCTAGTGTGCAGTCCCAAACACACCAGACAGTAACCTCAAGAGGCAGGCCCCACCATCCTCACTTCCATCTAGCCATGCTCTACTTGTCTTTGTCAAGTCCATAGCCTTTTTGTTTCATAGCCTTTTTGTTTGTGAGTGACCCTGAAGTAAAAATCAATTATGCCCTGAAGTGATTATCGATGATCAAAGTGAAAATATCCAGAGGAAAAAATTAGGTTTGACCAAATAAAAAGTTGGACGCAAATGTTTCAGTTCTGCCTTATTGCATTTTATGTGGGAAGAGAATATGCTACTTATAAATTTGGGAATTTGAAGTAAAATATCACAAATGATTCTGACTTTCAGCAAGCTAGTTGCTTTTGTAGCATTGGAAGATGTGTGCTTTCTCTTCACATTCTTTTATGTGGGTTATTTTGTTAACCCACAGCATATTTTTGCAAAGGGCTCACAGTTTAATATTTTGAGTTTCTCTCTGTGGTTACAGAATATAGCAAAGCTATATGGGCAGCACTTTGACCTCATTATTTCTCATTCTGGTTGCCTTTAACCACAAGATACACTCAGGATAAGTAAATAATTCAGAATCCTGACTGTATATTCAAGCAACTCTCCAATGAATTTCTTTCAGAGCCATTTCAAGGATTTAGATGTCATCATTTCCTGCTTTACCCTTTACTCTGTGGTAGATTCTGATGAACAGAAAAGTGAACGTTGCAGCAAAATCCTAAATAATGCAGGCCAGCTAGTTAAGGCACATAAGAGTATTGATTGTCTTGGGAGTTTTTTTCCTGTTTGCTGCTAAGCTCCTGTAATATCTCCATCTTGGTCACCATGCTTGATGACCCTCCTTGCTCAGCATTGTATAGCAAAGGTAGTGGGTATGCTGGATTTGTTGCTGCACTCCTTTCCTTCTCTGTAATATAGTTCTTCCCTTTTTCAGGTGAATGCCCTGGATGGTTACAACAGAACAGCCCTTCACTATGCAGCAGAGAAAGACGAGGCTTGTGTGGAGGTTCTTTTGGAATATGGCGCAAACCCCAATGCCCTGGATGGCAACAGAGATACCCCGCTTCACTGGGCAGCCTTTAAGAACAATGCTGAGTGTGTGCGGGCTCTGCTAGAGAGTGGGGCCTCAGTCAATGCCCTGGATTACAACAATGATACACCGCTCAGCTGGGCTGCCATGAAGGGCAATCTTGAGAGCGTCAGCATTCTTCTTGATTATGGTGCAGAGGTCAGAGTCATCAACCTAAAAGGCCAGACACCCATCTCCCGCCTGGTGGCTCTGCTAGTCAGGGGACTTGGAACAGAGAAAGAGGACTCCTGCTTTGAGCTCCTCCACAGAGCTGTTGGACACTTTGAATTAAGGAAAAATGGCACCATGCCACGAGAGGTAGCCAAAGACCAGCAGTTATGTGAAAAACTGACCGTGCTGTGCTCAGCCCCAGGAACTCTAAAAACCCTCTCTCGCTATGCTGTACGCCGTAGCCTGGGACTCCAGTATCTGCCAGATGCTGTGAAGGGCCTTCCACTGCCCGCTTCTTTGAAGGAATACCTATTACTTGTAGAGTAGCCTGGAGGAGACACGTTCACCATCACCATCAGCAGGCAACTAACTGGGTGAGGTACTGCAGTACTGTCTCTTTGTCATGAAAAAGAGAAATGCACTAGTTCCTCGGGTGTGCTCAATAGATCTCGAGGAAACATGTCACAACAGTAACTTCCACATCACCTCCCCTTCCCATACCAAGCAATCAAACCAAAAAAGTTCCTCACTTTTGTTTGTTCTTTATTGCTTACTTAACTTTTTATAATGCATCCTACAGAAGAGAAGTTTCCCCACTCCCCTCCTCCCTAGGGAAAGAGTCAACAGTGCAATTACATTTCTCTAGGAAAGTATTTATAGTATGCATGTGGTTTTCCTTTGGGGACATGATTAACATTGCAGAAGAATCCCTTCTACAAAGCTTTTTAATTGACCTGTGAAGAAGTTTAAGAAACTCATAATTCCAGCTAACAGTTGTATCCCAAGAACAAAGATATTTCAGCCTCAAATGGGGTACAGATTCAGAATTTCATTCAGAAGGGACTTGCCCCCTTGCCCCTCACTAAAGAAAACAGTAGTCTTTGCTTCTCTTCCATGGATATGCCCAATGGTTACTGTCTTTCAGCAATGTTATTCAGAAAGATATCTTGCTGCTTTCCATGGAACAGATAGCAGATTCTTAAGGGGTCCTAAGAATTCCTCAAAGTCCTGCACCATTCTTCTAATGCAGCTCCTTTGCTTATTAAAAGACAGTTTTCTCTAATAGGCTTCGTAGGCATTTCCTGTATCTTAGAAGGTGTTGGCACCAGCGGAGGAGGAGGAGAAGGAGGAGGAAGGGGAGGAGGAGGAGAGGGAGGAGGAGGAGGAGGAGTTGTTGGAGCTGCTTGCCCCATGCATCTTCTTCAGTCCCTGTGGAAAGCTTATGCAGCTGAGAGTTTGAAGTTATTTTTCTTTCTGTTGTCTTGGAACCTCTGGTTTTTATTGATCTATAGGATACAATGGTTGGGAGGTCAAGTTGGGAAGGGAATGGAGAAAGAACATGTAAGAGCTCCTTTTGAGATGGCCTACCTCCTCAAAAAGATGTTTTAGGAATGATACTTAGTCAACAGTACTCCTTCATGTTCCTAAACTAGATCTAGTTGTTATTGATCATAGATGACCTGTATGCAAATTTGAAAAACTTGTTTTTTTTAAAGTTGGTTGGGAACTGCAAACAAAATGAATGGAATCCGCTGACTCAGCTCATTTGAAAGAGTATGCCTGCTTTTGTCTTTTTGCTGTTGGTGTTTTGCCCATTAAAAAGAATAAATAATTCTAAAAGCAAGTTTGGTGATTTCTACTATTTCTATTTTTCGTCATTCCCTCTCTTCCCATTTATAAAAAAAGTTATTTCCTTGCTCTTCAATGTAGCTTTCCATCCCAGCATCTCTCCCATCAGTAACAGTGATTATGGGCCTGGGTGGAGTAAACAGGGGGCTTGGGCAGAGTATTTGAAAAGCATCCTTTTCCTTTATTTCCTTTAAATCTCCCCCCACCCCAAATTTTAAATTATCACTTTTGTTCTCAACCTCAACTGTAGGGTGTAGCCCTGGTTCCATCCTCAGCACCGCAAGCAAACAAAAACCTCAGCTGCACATTAAATCACCAAGGAAGCTTTTTTTTTTTTTTTTGCGGTATTGGGGATAGAACCCAGGGGCATTCTACCTCTGAGCTATACCCCCAGCCTAATTTTTTATTCTTTATTTTGAAACAGGGTCTAAGTTGCAGAGGGTCTAAGTAGCTGAGGCTGGCTACGAACCTGTGATCCTCCAGTCTCAGCCTCCCAAGTACTGGGATTACAAGCATGCACCACACGCCCAGCCCAAGGAAGCTTCTTAAAAACACTGATGCCAGGATTTCGCCCTGTGCTGATTTTTTAGAATTTCCTGGGGTATGGCTGGGTTATTAAGTTTCTTCAGATGTTACTAGTGTACATGCAGGGATGAGATCCACTGCTTTAGGCAGTGGTTCTCCAGTCTACCTATTAATTAGAGTCACTTAGGGAAATGTTTTAAATACTAAGTCCCAGGGTCCATACTCAGAGACAGATTTAATTGGTTCAAAATGGTTCTGGCATCAGTGTAGGTGATTCTACTATTGAGGGTAGGTTTGTGGACCACTGCTTTAGATACTACTTCATTTCTCTTCAGAAACACTACTGAAATTCTGGAAAGGGAATATATTTTGTCTATGTGAAAAAAAGACATTACCTGTTTTTCTAGTTACCATAATCACTATGCAGTTGATGGTTAATAAATTCTACCTCACCTCCTGTTAGTTGAAACACAATTCCATTTATCTTTTTAGGTCTAGGGAAATGGTATGTACTTAATAGGTTTTTGTTTTAAGTGGTCTTCACTATGTTGTTTTCCAGATATGATTCTAAATTTTTTTTTCCTTTTACACAGTGACATTTTTCTTCTGTAATTAGTTTTCTACCTAGCCATCTCTTCCCTGTTTGGCATCTTCTGAAAGAAGCAGTTCTAATATTAAAGACAGGAAAGAGAAACTGGGTGCAGTGGTGCACTCCTGTAATCTCAGTATTTAGGAGGTTGAGACAGGAGGACCACAAGTTCAAGACTAGCCTCAGCAACTTAGTGAGACTCTTTAAAAAATAAAAAGGGATGGGAGTATAGCTTTGAGGTATAATGCCCCTGGGTTCAATCCCCAGTTCCAGAAAAAGAAGAAAGAGAATCTATAAATTAGTGTAGTTTGCACTTAAAAACATGTTCTGGCTGGGCGTGGTGGCGCACGTTTGTAATCCCAGCATTAGGGAAGCTGAGACCAGAGGATCCGGGTTCACGGCCAGCCTCAGCTACCTAGTGAGGCACTCCACAACTTAGTGAGACTCGGTTTCAAAATAAAAGAATAAAAAATAGGGCTGGGTGGTGTAGCTCGGAGGTAGAATGCCACTGAGTTCAATCCCCAGTACCACAAAAAAAAAAAAAAAACCATGTTCTGATGAATGTTTGAGCTTTCATTTCATTTTGATAGCCTATATGGTTTTTGGATTTGAGATAGCATGGTAAAGAAGAAGAGGTACAGGGAATGGGAATGGCTTTAAAATCAACTGAGAGCAGGGTGTGGTGGTGCATACCTGTAATCCCAGTACTTGGGAGGCTGAGACAGGAGGATCATAGGTCTGAGGACAGCCTCAGCTAGTGAGACTCTCATCAGCTTAGCGAGACCTTGTTTCAAAATAAAAATTAAAAGTAGGGATGGGGATGTAGCTTGGAGGTAGAATCCCCTAAATAAAATAAAATAAACTGAGTTTGACACCTAGGTTTGTTAGATTGTAAAACATAAGAGACATTGCTTAATCACCCTGAGCTTGTGTCCTTGTCTCTGAAGTGGCCGGTCACCACTTCCCTTGTAAAGCTATTTTTAGGATTCAGTGATAGCATATAAAATGCCTAATAGCAACCGATGTTTACTGTTAGCTTCCTTACCCCTTACTTGCAAAGAGCATTTAGCTGCTTTCATTTCTGACTCTGACAGCAAGCCTTCTCAGTCACTATTTAGAACTCTTTTAAGGGAATGGAATAATACTTGGACGGCCAGGAAAGAGAGGTACAAGAGAGAATCCCTTCTTCTGTCCCTTGTAATATCGTGAAGATCTTTCCTGTTTTATCAGGAAAACTATGGATGTATGGACTGGGAAGAATGTGCATGCCTATGTTGACAACCATGATCTGGTTATTGGACACTAATCTCTGTGTGTGTGTGTGTGTGTGTGTGTAGGGGGGTACTGGTGAACCCAAGGATGTTCTACCTCTTAGATACACTCCCAGCACTATTTTTTATTTTGAAACAGGGTCTCACTAAGTTGCTGAGGCTGGCCTTGAACCTGTAATCCTCTTGTTTCAGCCTCCTGAGTACTGAGTTACAGGCATGGGCCACCACATTGGTGGAAGATAATCTGGTGGTAAAACAGGGCATCCTCCTGTCAACCTGGAGTACAGTATTATAGTCTGTAGTCCTGATCTTGAGGACTGACTGCATCATATGGGCACTCAAGTAATGAGGAAGAAACAGTTGTTATAGAACAGAAAACCTGCAGCTGGGTTAAGAACTGACATCTTTCCAAAGCAGTATTCTCACCAACCTCCAAACCAGGTCCAGGACTAGATATCTGTTTTCCAGGCTTTCAAACCACCTATCTTGCCCTCAAAGGTTCAGTCAAATGGAATTTGAAAGGGTGTAGGGGAAAAGTTGAGAAGGAAGAACACTGGGTTGTTAGAGGAGTAGTGATTGTGGGATGGCTAGAAAAATGCAATCTTGGGTAATGAGTACAAAAGAGGTGAAACTTGATGTTATGCTTAAGAGAGACGGAGACATCCTCTTGGCTGCAGAGACTGCAGGAAGGACTAGTGTGGGGTGATGAGAAGGTCAGTGTACTATATTCTGAGACCCTCTGTATAGAACCAAGACATGCTGCACAAAAGTAATCCAACAAGCAGAGAAAAGTGCACATGATGGTCAGATGGGCTGTCTTTTCCCAGTTCTGTCTGGGCAGGTCTGGTGGATGGGGTCCATAGCATTGCATTCTACTTCTGTGAAAATGATAACAGGAGAACCAATAGCACAGTGACCAGTTGGCATTTATTAGTGTAGTTATAGTTTGTCACTGTAGTAATAGTAGTAGAGGAACTAAGACTCTTTGTTATCACAAAGAAATAAATACAGCTTATTTTTAGGAAAATTCTGAGTAGCTGAAATCTAGCAGTAGTACTAGAGGAACGTAGCCTGTGTGACAGATGAAGCTGGGGTAGAAATAACGATAAATTCTACCTAGAAGGAGATTCCACTCACTGTCCCCTCCTCCAGCTCCTGGCTAGAGCTGATGGTGGTTGTGGGTACAGAATAAAAGGAAACCTAACAAAAAAGAGCTGAAACACTGAGGAAATGTGGACTTAGACCTAGCAGGGGGTGAGCTGACCATGACCAGAAAATCTGCTCCCGTCACTCCAAAGAGGTCTAGACAGCAGCTTCTCCAGACCGCTTCCGAGAGATGTGCTCCAGGTGGGCGTGGTCTGAGGTGTCCAAGTCAATCTCATACTTGGCTAGGATTTTGAGGAGGGGCCTCAGCTTCAGCCACCACTGTTCCTTGGGGATTCGGTGCCTACAGAGGAATGAGGTACATGATGATATAACCTTTTAGCACCCCAATCAACTCCTACCAAAGGCTCATGGGAAAAAACTGAGCAGAAGAGGCTGGATTTAGGGTCTGGGCATCTGAATGGATTGGACTATAGGTGTTACTCCTAAAAGTAAAGCCGTGAAGACAGGAAACAGGTTGAGGAGCATAGAGCTTGTACTACCAGGGAAAGAACCACTCTAGAAGGTAGATGTACTCACTCGAAATCTGTCTGGTCCTTTAACTCAGTCACTGGTTGAAAGACCAAGGCCCTCTTACGCATCCCCAGAACACAGCCTGAGTCTGGAGTATTGGCAAAGATCCGCCCTACAATAGGAGATGGTCAATTAGCTTCTACACTGGAGAACCAGCCTCTCTACAGGGAGATCACCCTCTCACCCCACCTACCATTACGGTAACTCTCTTTGATTTTCCCAGAC
The DNA here is from genome assembly GCA_004027655.1 of Graphiurus murinus. NCBI lineage: Eukaryota > Metazoa > Chordata > Mammalia > Rodentia > Gliridae > Graphiurus > Graphiurus murinus. Next base: position 29,944 of record PVLC010015254.1, on the reverse strand, counting down.
ATCCAGTTCATTGCCTTAGCACCCATCTTAGTGGCAAAATTCCTGTCAAAGGGAGTTGGACTCCCACCCTGGAGGAAAAAAAAATCATAAAAATTAGAGCGAAGGACTCTAATGAAGTGGCAGAGGTATACAGATACACAGAGAAAAAGGAAAGAATGGGCCCCAGGTTTACAGGATCCAGAAATCTAACTATAAAAAGATATCCTAAGAGTGATCCAAGGTAAGCTGGCCATTTATCAAGTAAACGAGTAATTAGTTGCAGAAGATGATTAATCCCACAACTTTCCTTTAGCTTTATAACCTCCAGATCCTGTTTTAGTCCCACAGACCACCAGGTCCTTTCCCTACCCTTTTTCAGTCTGGCAGTTTTTGTTAGTCACCATCAACAGTGGCACAGAAGTATTCTTTGTGGCTCAATCTGGCTGCCCTTAGTAGAACCTCAGAATAATATAAAATGTCATACAGATTTTCTTTGAATTAAGAGAAGATAGATGGGAAAGTGGGAAGGAAGAAAAATAGGAAATAGGATTTCATATTTATCCTGTAATACCCCACTCCTACAGGAGCTGGTAAGTTCATTCAAACTGAGATATTGGGAATTCATTTGTGGATAAAGGTCAATGCTTAAGGGGCATCAGCTGAGGACATTTGGGATTGCGAGGGCCTCAGAGTGGCACTGATAGGAAGGAAGTTACCCATATAACTAAAGCCCCAGTTACCTGGAGCCCAATACCAACAGGTGCCTACACACCTTTATAGGTTCCTTGTGAAAGACACTGTGGTATGATAGAAAAAGCATTGACTAGGCTCATTCTAGCTCTAACACAGGCCTGATGAGTAGCCTTGAAAAAATTATTTCTCCTCTTTGGACCTCATTCTTTTCATTTAAATTAGTGACCCTCAACTGGAGATGGTTTTGCCTCTCAGGGGACATTTGACAACATTTAGAGACATTTTTGTTAAAATTGAGGGTATAGGGAGGAGGTGCTACTGGCATCTAGTGGGTAGAGTCCAGGGATGCTGCTAAACCATCCTACAATGCATGGAACAGCTACCCACGACCAAGAATTATCCAGCCCTAAATGGCAATGGTGTCAAGGTTAAGGAAGCTACCCTAAATGAAGAGAACAGACCAGATCATCTCTAAGGTCATTTCCAGGACAAAGATGTTCGATTCTATCACTGTAAGAGATTATAGGCTCAAGCTCCACGTGGCGCTGAGCCTCAGGCAGACTGGAGAAAGCTAGTGAGAGCCTCCATGGATTTTGGGGTGATGGCATGACTGGGGTGTCCTCCTTACCTGCTGCATGTGGCCAAGCACATTCTTCCTGCTGTCGAAGATGCCCTTCCCCTCCTCAGAGTACAGGTTGAAAATGAAGTCTGTGGTATAGTTCTCATTGCACTTCTCATTCCTGCCAGGTTAAGACCAAAATCAGTTGTGACTCCAGTTGTCTCCCCAACCTCCTTTTCTGCCTTTGTAGCCTTTATAGGCTCTGTTCTTCCATTTTCTACCTCCTCCCAGGGTCCAGGGGATAGGCTGCCCTCTCCATTTATAGCTCAGGATGTCCCAAAAATGGATCCATTCTCTGGGTTAGGGCCAAAGCCTGACTTTTTTTTTTCTTCACTTAGGAATAAATTATGGATGTGGTACCTTAACACCAAGCCCCGTTTCACAGTTGTTTTCATCTTCTGTACCAGATGTTCAACATTCGCCTAAAAAAGAAACAGTAAATCCTAGCCTACCCTGGAGTGGATAAAGTTGGGCAGGTGCATAAATCTCTTTTCTTCCACACCAGCCCTCTTCAAGAAAGGAGAAGGGCATAGAAGAGAGGTGTTTAGAATCCTGGACCTGAACTGTGCCCAAGTTCTTTAAGAAGTTTCTTGCAGACTACAATTTACACAAAGACCTAAAATGAGACAGAACTCAAAAAGGGAACATTAGACACAGCTGTGATGACTGTCAGTTTTTTTGTTTTGTTTTTGTGGTGCTAGGGATTGAACCCAGGGGCATTCTACCTTTCAGTTACACCCCCTGTCCTATTTTATTTTTCATTTGGAAACAGGGTCTTGTTAAGTTGCTCAGGCTGATCTCGAACCTGCGATCCTCCTGTTTCAGCCTCCCAAGTACTGGGATTACAGGCGTGTGCCACCATGCCTGGCTATGACTGTCATTTTTTATCTCTCACCCTCTCTGGTCTTCCTGTCCAAGGGTTTCTGGTTCCCCTTTGCTCAGACTACCTTCACTCAAGTTTTGCCTTGAATGTGAAGGAGGCAGACTCCTGCCCTCCACTTCTGCCAGGAGTTGGCTGGGATCAGCCTGTGGCTAAACCTCCACTTCTTCTCCATTAGTGAACTGAAGTCTGGGAAAATAAGATTATATAACCTCTCTGTGAAATACGAGTCAGAGCTCTTCCCCAGGGGTGAAAGGATATCTCTTTCAAAAATAGATTGGTAGCAAGGAAAATCTGGAGGGGTGGCATGACAGACTTTCTCAAGCAGTTAATCTACCTGCTCACTTAAGAGTTTAAAGATTTTTTAACCCCTCTAAACCTGGAATATGGAGACAATACCTGCTTTGTAAGTCTGTTAAGAAGATAACATGCAAAAATGCATATACAGGGCTCAGCAGCATGCCACCTGACTCAAAATGAACATTCCAACAACAGAAGCATGGTCATGTATATGAGGTTGCCCCTGTCTTTATAGGGCTCCACAGACCAACCATCTTGAAATCTCATAGCTCCAGTCACTGTGGGAACAGTCAAGGGACAGACTGGGGCAGTGAAGAGATACCGAGCAGACTCTGGGTGGCCATCTACCTGCAGGTCTCTAATGGTGAAGGGCTCCTCAAAAATGTAGGCAGCATCAGCCCCAGCTGCCAGTCCCGCCATAGTAGCCAGGTAGCCACAGTAGCCACCCATAGTCTCAATGATGAACACCCGACGCTTGGTGCCTGCTGCTGACTGCTTGATGCGGTCACATGTCTGCAAAGACAGTGGGTCAGAGTTAGAAAGACAAGGTCAGAGACCGATTCTTGCTGTTTCTTTGGCCCTCACCATTAAGTCAACTCTAGAACTGGATCCAGTCAAGGTGGGCAGGACCCCTAGACCTCATCAAATTATGGCATTCAGGGAAGGTACATGTTGACCAACCACACTGCAGATCCTCTATGGAACAAAGCTGTAGCTATCCTTAATGTTGCTCAGAGCAGGAAAATAAGGCTGCATGACCTCAGAAAGGAAAAAAATATTTTGATAACCTTTGATGCATTTCTAGATGAAGAGAATGACTGTATTAAAATCTGTATGAAGGCCTGGGTTTAAAGAGTAATTTTAAAATATTGCCACTTTTAGCTCAATTCCCAGGACCACACTTGGTCTGGGAATCATAATCCTGGTCAAAAGGGATGGGAAGTGCTGGTGGGCTCTCACCGTGCAGATGGTATTGAGTGCGGTGTCAGCCCCAATGCTGAAGTCTGAGCCAGGGACATTGTTGGAGACGGTGGCAGGAATGACCACAAATGGGATGCAGAGCTCATCAAACTGCTTCCTGCCCTCCATCAGCTCCAGGCCCCCTGTGTACGCCTGGGAAGAATAAAGCAGCAGAGGCAGACATAGGAAGAGAGGGAAAGGTGGGAGGGAGAGGGGAAGAAATGGTGGGGGGCACTCACCTCAAATCCCCCAATGATGACAAGGCCCTGAATGTTAAATTTAGTTATGTTGGCACTGATCTGTTCCAGGTTCTTCTTGGGTAGAGTCCTAGTTTTATCAGCAGCAGGGAGAAGAGAGTCAGAATTTGGGGAGGAGACAAGTTGAAGGACAGGAAAGTTAGAATTAGAAGGTGCTTTATAATTTCTTGACTTGTGCCACTTCTCTACCCTCCCACCCCAATCTAAGGATACACACTGGGGATCTAAGTTGTTAGAGCTGCTACAAGATGTGTGGATGGGCCTGTCTGCCCTCGCCAAAGCCACTTGAGAGGAGAGGACTCAGACCACAGTGGTGGTGGAACCAGGCCCTAACCTAATCAATGGATGCCCATGTTCAAGGGACATCTTGAGGGGGTGACTGAGAGAAGGTGCTGCTACAACGCCACTTACCTTTTAGTACCAAGTTTGGAACCACCTTGGCCAATCCAGCCACCAACATAGCTCCAGCCAGCTTCCTCAATCTGCAAGGAAAGGTCACACAGCTTTATATTGCAGCTGGAGCACCAGGCGGCCCATGTGGGACTGATGGCAGTTCTTGAGCCCTGACTCAGCCCTTAGGTCCCCCTTGGTTGTAAAAGGAACACCAGATATTGGCTTTTTCTCAGGCACCAAACTTCTTTTACCTTTATTGCTCATTTAGAAATATTAGGATGAGGATAGAAAATTGAATAAGACACGATGCTTGTAAAGGTTCATTCCAGTGGCTCCTGCCCCTTCTTACTGCCCTAGAATTAAATATTTACTTCTGTTTGAACCCCAGGAGAGGAGAAGTAGACATTGTGGAGCAGGGAGGCAGACAGTGGACCAGTCACCCCTACTGCATTGACCTTACCCAAGACTGCCCCTTGACCCCAGAATACATGCCCTCCTTCCTTTGAGTCCCCATACCTGACCCTTGGCCAGGCCCTCAAAGCCATCATGTACAACCAGCACTCGGTTGCCCTGGATAAGGCCAATCCTCACAGTGGAGCGGACAGCAGCATTCATGCCTGCGGCAGGGGCCCCCACATTCATTACGGCCACTGTGTGCAAACCAGTCTGTACAAGAGGAAGCAAGGGGAAAAGGAGGACAGAACCCCCGCAGGGGCAGGTCAATAAGAGAGGCAGAACCCTGAGCCCTGCTGTCCTGAGCTCAGGATGTCTACCTGTGACAATATACATCCCTCTCTGAGGGAATGCTAGAATATCCTGTTACCTCATACTATAGAGGCAAAATTCTTTACCACAAACCAACAAATAAAGCTACTCTCCCTAATCCCAGATGTCACAATTATGTAACAAATAAAGGTCCTTCCAGAGCACTGGTTCCCAAAGTGTGATCCTTGGACCACCTGCACCACAATCCACCTGGGGAGCTGGTTAAACCTGCACATTCCTGCCCCCTGCCCCAGATCTAAAACCCCTCTGAGGGAGGGGCCCAGGGATCCGCATGTTTAATAAGCAATCCAGATAATTCTGACATATGGTAAATATTGAGAACCAGTACTCCAATGGAAAGGGTGGCTTAAATAGACTTACATGTGATTATTCCCAGAGGATAAAATACATGATCCCTCTTTCCTGTTCTTTGCATGCTGAAGAACAGCCCTGGGCTGGTTATGGGTCTCCAGTTAGAGACACCTAGGTCACACTAGAACAGAAGGCTAGTAACTGGATGGCTGAGAGAAAGTCACATAGTAGGGCCAGGGACCCAGCACTGAAGGTTAGAGTGAGGGTGAAGACACTGGCAAGGCCTACATTGCATGGACTGAGGGTAGCACTTCATATGGAGACCGAAGGAGGGAGTGGGTCAAGAGGAGTGGGAAGTCACCATTACCTTAGAGACTGGAGGTCTGACGTGAGCTAGAAGCTTATATACCTCCCAGTTGTTCATGAAGCTCCTGTAAAAAGTAGAGAGACGGGGGCTGTCTTCAGGCCATCCTCATGGCCAGCAGCCATGGGGATTCTGGTCTGAAGTTTTTGTCCCAGAGTGAAGTTCCATAGGGAAAACCTCTAAGGACATAACTGGGGCAAAGCAAGGACTAGGCAGGGGCCGCAAACATTCCCTGGGCACTCTTTTCCTAGGTGCTGTGCTCAGCATCACAAGACACTGTCCCTTGCCTAGAGAAACTTATGGTCTAGCTGGGATCCACACATAGACATAAATGATCATTAAGATGTTGATACCAGGGAGAGCATCCTGGGGTGAACTGAGCCTCCTCATCACCTAACAACTAATTTTCTTTGGAAAGACATTGTTATAGAGACATAGCAGCATAAGGTCATATTTTGGGTCTGGAACTAGAAGACTTTTGACTTCATTCTGGTATCCAATTTCTATAGCTAGAAAGTTTCTGGTCATTTCCTCACCGGCCTCTCAGCTTCATGGCTTCATCAAATCTCTTCTCATCCATGGCCTTGGTCACATCTTTGGTCTAGGGAAGAGAACAGTAACAGGGCAGGAGTCTCACTGGATTTCTATCCACATCCCATCTCTAGGATTGGGGCTGGATTTTGCCTACCCTGCACCCCACCTTTTTATGCTCCACAAACTCTTATAGAAGGAGAACTACCTATTTCTCCTTAATTTTCTGAGTAATGAGCTGCAAAAGAAAAGAGCTAAATCAATGTTCTATTTATTAAAATTATGGATAAAGCAGAGGAATGCTCACAAATTAATACATCTTACTCCACTCCCCACCCAGATCCCTAGCCTCTAAACTACTGAGTAAATGAAGAAACTCTTCCAGGTAACTCTTCCTAATGGAAGGAAGAGTCACCTTGGCCCTGTGCTTCCCCAACCACTGATTTCTGCTCTGTGAGTCAGAGCTTTGGCTTCTGAGCTTTTGGAGATGCAGTTCCAAGCAAGGGATGGGGAAAGAGAGGTTACAGCTCTTACATTTAGAGTTTGTAACCCATTGAGTCCCAGAAAAAAGCAGGCCAGCAAATGGAGAGCATTCAGACCAGCCTCTACAATCAAGCTTGTTGCCCCAGCTCCCAGTCGCAATGTTTGCTCTATGGTATCAAAAGAGTGATTCCTCTACCGTGAAGGCCATTATTTCCTGAGCACTAAACATTTTCCAGGTATTGCATCAGATCCTTTACTTTTCTTCTCTCTAGTCCTTATAATAACCCTTAAGGGAGGGATTTGTAACCTCATGCTGGTTTTGAGAAACATATATCTTGACAAAAGTTACCCAGCCAGAACTTGATAATATTCCTCTGCTTTTAATAATGTTAGGAGGGAATAGGAGGTAATTTTCCTCCTATAAGTGTCGGGGGCCTAGTCCGGCCGGCTAGACCTCGCCTCTAGATGGCGCCTGGCAGAGTGCCAGAAGCAGCTGCAGGTGGAAAACATTCTGGGGCTGCCCCACGCCAGAGCGCATGCACCAGCACGCCCGACTCGTGGCCGTGGCTGGCCCAGGTGAGAGCTGTATGAGACGCCTCGTGGCTTAGGCTCTGCGCGGCTTTAAGAGCCTCCACCCCTCGCCCAGAGAGAGAGCTGCTGGAGAGAGTTGTTACTGGGGAAAGAGTTGTTGGGAAGTTGCTGGGCTGGGTTGCTGGGAGAAGTTCTGGGAGGAAGTGGTTGGGAAGAAGAAGCGGTTGGGAAGAGGTTGGCTGGGTTGCTGGGGAAGTCTTGGGAAGAAAGACTGTGGGTTGCTAGTGGAAGACGGATTGCTAGAGAGAGGGGTTATTGGAAGTCTGTTGGAAAAGCACTGTTTGGAAAGACGACTTCTGTGCTGTGTTTGTTACTGCTTGTGTAGTGCCCTTGATCCCAGAAAGAGAGAGATATAATAAAGAAGAGGTTCGAACCAGCAACATTCAGGCAGCGTCTTTATTGGGGCCTCATGGCTGAGGGTTCAGCCTGGGGCGCCCGATATATAAGGACATGATAGGTGGCGTCAAGGTTGGATATTATAAGATATTGGTTCTCATTACTAGGAAGGGTATAGAGTCTCCAATCTTCCTTAGGAATATTTTACAGATGGGGAAACAGAGGCTTAGTTAGAGGTTACAGCTCCTACATTTAGAGGGTTTGTAGCCCACTGTGTTCTTCCCCCTAGGTCTCTTGCTATACCACTCTGTCTTTTCATCTGCTCCTATACCAGTGGCCTGATAAGTGGGTCTCATGCCCCATGAGCTCCTAGGCAGGAATTTGGGACTGTTAAGAAGAGCACTGACATGAATACTCACCACCTGGACACACTCCATGAGGGGCAGGCGCACAGCCTGGTTACCAGAGAGGCTCACCACACAGGCTGGGGTGTCTGGGGTCCCCTCCAAAAGTGCCATCACTGCTTCTACACCCATCCTGCTGCCCTGCAGGAGTTCAAGGAGCAAAGACAGTTTGTCTCAGGCTTCCCCATCTTGGCTCAGTCTAGAGACCCAAGATACTCAGGACCTTTCCAAATCACAGGGTTGAGACCAACATTTAAGAACAGCAACCAAGGACTTAGTGCTTTACCTCCCTGCCCGGATTTCACCTAAAGCTTGATGATTCTTTTTCTTTTTGCCATCAGAACCCCAAGGAATCTACTTGGTTCCGGAGAAATATTTGCACTATACTGATGAAAGGATTACTAGGACTTAAGAATATTCCCTTCTTATTGATAAAGCAAGGAAGTAAGATTGCTTCTCTTCCAATTAAAGTAGGATAAGATTCACACTGAGTGTTTAAGGCTAGATCTCAGTAATTTCACTGATGCTTAGAGCTCTAAGATATTGGTCCTCACTATAACTAGGGGAGTTATAACTGCCCATCATTTTTGTAACAGACAAGGATTCTCAAGTGTATGGGGGAATGGGTCAATGGCCACTGCAGTCTAGAGGCTGGTGGAGGGGCAGCAAGCCCTGCAGGGGCAGGACAGCAAAGTTGGGGCTTTAAGGCATGAAGACCACAGAGCCCATGACTTACCAGGATTCGGTCAAAGGCTGACGGTGTTCCACCCCGCTGTACATGCCCCAAAACAGTGACCCGGGTGTCATATCCCAGACGCTTTACGACCAGCTGAAAGGACCAAGAAAAGGACACACAGAGTCCAAGAGAGAGAAGGAACAGGGACTGAGGTAAACCTTTGTGGCCTAGCCTTTTGTCTTGTGATGGTTCCTAGTGGGAGGAAAATGGCAGCAGGGATCTTGAGAGAGATGTGTTTGTACAAGGACCAAGGGGAACTAGGCATGGTGGCACATGCCTGTAGTTTCAGTCCTTGGGAGGCTGAAACAGTAGGAATGTAGGTTCAAGGCCAGCCTCAGCAACTTAGCGAAACTATTTCAAAATAAAAAATAAAAAAGGGCTGGGGGTGTAGCTCAGAGGCAGAATATCTCTGAGTTCAACCTCCATTATATATATAAAAAAAAACCCACATGTGTTGGTGCATGCTTACAATCCCAGTACTTGGGAGGCTGAGACCAGAGGATCCTGGTTTGTGGCCAGCCTCAGCTACTTAGTGAGGCTGTCTGCAACTTAGTAAGACCCTGTTTCAAAATATAGAATAAAAAATTAGGGCTAGGGGTGTAGCTTGGAGGTAGAGTGCCTCTGGGGTTCAATCCCTAGGACTGCAAAAAAAAAAGAAGGATGACCAAAGGGAAGATACAGTGTTGGGAGGCTCAGAAACCACTAAGGGGATGGGTCAGGGTGGTTACAGTGCTGAGCCCTTCTGGCTTCACTCATACTAACGTTCTTGATGTCTTCTGAGGTGATTGGTTTCCCATTCTTGTCAATTGCACCCTCAGCCACAATGATGATGTTGAGACGAGAACCACGGGTCCTTGTCTGGTCAAGAACAAAAGGAAAAGCGATCAGCAGAATGAAACTGATGGATGGGAAATAGATCATCAATGGAACAAGGTGAGGGGTGTTTTAACAGCAAAATAACATACCTCAGAGAGCCGCCGACAAAGGTGCTCCTCCCAGTCATCATCTGGTGGACATTCAGGAATAAAAACCCAGTCGGCCCCACATGAGAGAGAGGTGACAAGGGCCAGGTACCTGACAGGAGAGCCAGAAGCATGGCACTAGAAACTATAGTCCACAAGTAACCTCACCATACCCAACAAGGTCTTCTAGTCTCCCTGGCTGGTGAAAGGTCTGGGGATCCTGCATTTCACTCTTGGAGTGAGGTAAGAGCACTGAGCCTGTCAATGACATGCTGTCTCTGAAGAGCACCTTCTATTACTGTCACCTGTCCCAGTGGCTTCCGTCTCAGAGACTGTCCGTCCTTTTACGCTGCATGTGTGCCTGAGTGTGTGTGCACACATATGTAAATGAGTAAGGGAGGTGAAGCAGAGGCAAGAAAAGGGGCCACACCACGAGGAACATGTACACCTCCAGATCTACCACAGAGACCTCACTGGACTCCTGGGAAGAGGCAAGGGACATTTCTGGGTCCATGGAATAAGTATGTCAGGATGGGGATCTTACCCACAGTGGCGGCCCATCACTTCTAACACAAATGTCCTCTGGTGGCTGCAAGAGACAGACACAGGACTTACACAGTCCGCATTTTCCTATGGCCAGAATCAAGCTACCACCCACATCTAGGCTAGTTAACTTCTGAGGGACACATTTATGCTGCTAGGCCTTCCTGCAGGTTTCCTGAGAGACCAGGAAGATCTAGGGGAAACACTTTGGTCAAAAAGTCCCCCCTAGATCTGAGAAAACACAGCAGTAAAAAGTATCAGTCTAGAGGCTCTGTTCCAGAGATGGGTTAGGAAAGGGAAGGGGAGACAGAGAAAAGGAATGAGGAGGGACTAGACTAAACTGGAGTCCTGGGGGATCACCCTTCTGTCCTCCCATCTTCCTGCACTTCCTCCTCCTCACCCTCACCTGCTTACCTCTGAGCAGGGGTGCTCATGGCTTCTGGGATCATTACAATACACTTGGAAGGGGTAGCTCAGGCTCTGAGCTCCCCAGATCTGTCTCAGTCTGGAGAGTAACCATTGAGGGGACCCTACACGTTGTTGAGACCTCAGGGCTACATGTTTGACAGTGGCAAAGGCAAATCTTTAGCATTTAGGGAGCAGCGCAACTCCGGTGCTCTGGGGATAATTCTTAGTTAAAAACAATGTTCTAGCCCCAGAAAACTGGTCATAGATCAAACACTTTAATTTTCACTAGCCCCTATCCCTTATCCTGTCCCACCTGGCACCCTCCTCTGCTGCCTACCTCTGAAGCCCACTTACCTCTGAGCTGTAGTAGTGATGGCATCTACGATCTCTACAATCCGGTGCAAGGCAGAGTCAGTGCCAATGGTCATATCCGTGCCACAGAAGTCATTGTCAATTGAGCCAACCAGGCCCACAATGTTAAGGTAGCTGGACTTTGTAACCTCTTCATCTGTGATCTTACCTACATGGGAAGCAAACCAGGAGCCACTGGGTGAGGTGCCTGACGTGCCTATACAGCAGATTACTCAACAGAGAAGAAACTGTGGCCAATGGGAATTGTAAGCAATGGCAGAAAAAAGGAGGGCAGTGACTGTCCATTTATGTCTGACTAACATTTTTCTCCAAAGGGAGGTAAGAGATACATGTACATACATATGCATGCTCAAGCGCGCACACGCGCACGCACGCACGCACACACACACACAATACGGATATAAATAATGTCTCACCAGCTTTCTGGAGGTCAACCAATAAGTCACTCCACTCAGAACGGAAAGTGTCAGCCCCAGTGAGGCTGCCATCACCCCCAATGACACACAGATTGGTGATTCCAAGCTTCACCAGGTTGTGGGCAGCTTGAAGTCGTCCTTCTCGGTTTCGAAAGTCCTTGCACCTGGCACTTCCAATCACTGTGCCTCCCTTTAGGGGAGAGGTAGAAGTCAGCTCCCCAGATGGTATAACCAAATTTAAGCTCAATATGTTCAATAAGATGCCCCTCCTTCCAACACTGTGACCAGTTAATGTAACTATATGACTCCCTAGGAAGTTTCCTTTCTAAAGAGAAATGATGCTGGCTGAGACATCATAAGGCCATTAAATCCTGCTACACATCTTAGAAGACTGCTAAGATCAACCTATTTCACTGAAGACTTTATCATCAAAGTGACTATCTTCAAAGAACAAAGGGAATGCACATGTCTGTTGACTTCTAGAATAACCTCCATCTTTCCTATCTTTTTATAAGTATAAAAAGTAGCAGAAACTTTAGTCTTTGAAAAATTTCCCTGGTGGCTGACATTATTGGAATGTGTCCAAATTATTGTTAGGAATTCATCCCAGTGTGCTTGGTATTATTTTTCCTCTCTAATACACTGAGATTACCCAGGCATTGCCATTTCATTTCCTTTAGTTCCTATGGTGCTAGTGACAAGAGCCACAATACACAGATATTCACAGGAAAATGGGTCTAGGTACAGAAAGCCTTAAATCCCAGGACTTACAGATATCCCCAAAGAGGTAAGTAGATTTACCATTTTCACAAATCATATAAGGTCCTAGGCATCCACTTTGGGGTATTGGTGAAGAATTCTGGCTCATTCTTAGGCCACCTTATAGCAGGCAACAGTGTCTATATAGAGCTTTCAGGAGGCACTCTAGGCCCTGAACATTAAATTTGTTCACATGGATTTTTTTCTTTTTCTTTTTCTTTCCTTTTTTTTTTCTTTTGTGATACTGGTGATTGAACTCAGGGGCATTCTACCTCTGAGATACCCACCCCTCAGCCCTATTTTATTTTATTTTTTTAGTATTTTAAAAATTATTTTATTAGTAATTATATATCATGTTTAGGTTCAATATGATGAAAAGAAACATGTACACAGCTCTTTGTGTCAATACTGTTTTTCTTTTGTTAGTATTATTTTTGATACAAATATCTTCATCACATAGCCTTCTGTTCCAGTAGGTAGGTTTTTGTCTCTTAAGTGTTTTCTCATTCTTTCCCTAAGATAAAGAGGTTCAATATTCACTCTTCTCTAATAAAGTTTTTTTTTTTTTTTTTTTTTTTTTT
>PVLC010015254.1:0-17200 GCA_004027655.1 Graphiurus murinus | reverse complement strand
AGCCTCCCGAATGCTGGGATTACAAGCGTGTGCCACCACGCCCGGCTCCTCTAATAAAGTTTTTTTAAATGTGCTTTTATTGATGCATTATCACCTCACATCATAATGTAAATCATGTTGACATTGACATACATGCACACAGCACTTAGTGCCCCCCACACTGCCTCCCCATGTCCCCCCTTCTCATACAGAGGACTGAGACTGATATTGGGATTTTCACATATGTACACAGTCAATGTTGGTATTTCTAATAATGAACCTCAGTCTTCCCTCTCCCGTTCCCTCAGACCATTTCCCTAGCTCCACTGAGGCTTCTCCTCCGTTATCTGGAGTCCCTCTGGTATCCTAGTTGCTCCCTAGCTTGCACATATTAAAGAAAACATATTTCCCTTCACTATCTGTGACTGGCTAATCTTACTTAACATAATGTTCTCCAGGTCTTTCCATTTTCTTGCAAATAACATTATTTTATTCTTCTTTATTGCGGAGTAGAATTCCATTGCATGTATTTCCCATAGTTTTGTGATCCATTCATCTATTGATGGACACTTGGGTTGATTCCATAATTTGGCTATTGTGAATTGTGTTGCTATGAACTTGAGTATGCATATGTTACTTGTAGTTCTCTGGTTTCAACCTCTTTGGAAAGGAGTGGTATAGCTGGATCATATGGTGGATTCTCACTAAGTTACAAAGGGTCTCATGAAGTTGCTGAGGCTGGCCATGAACTTTTAATCCTCCTGTCTCAATCTCCCAAGGACTGGGATTACAAGTGTGCGCCACCACGCCCAGCTATTCACATAGATTTTTAGAAGATTTAGGTGAAGAATGGGGATATGAATGTAATTTGTCAACTTCTTAGTCAATCAGAAAGTGGTTATATTTCTACTAGGCTAGCCCACAGTGGATACTTATTAGAAGGAGCCGAGAATGATGCGAAGTAAGTAGCATAAACGGCTGTGGTTATTAAAAAAAAAAAATTAGTATATTCCTAGGATTTTTTTAGACTCTGAAAGACTATCTCAGTTCCTTCCTCCCTTAAACAATCTGATTTCATGTCACCTCATCTGCATCACATGAAGACTGGCAGATTTCAGCTCTGCTTCTGGCTCTAGTCCTTTGGCAAGGTTATTTTCAGGGCCAGACCTTCCTCGTGACCCTAGAGTAGGACTTGCTTATGTGCCAGTTCCAAAAGTCTTGCCTATGACCTTTCCATAAAGAGCAAACAGTTCTATGATCATTCTCCTACCCCCTTCTCTACTCCAGGAAACCAGGGTGATGTTTTCAAATGCAAAGAGTAAAGGGCAAATATAAGCCCTTCTCATGTCACTGAATCCCTCCACAGTAAACCACGTGGTAGAGAATTTGGAAAGCTAGAATCCTAAACTAGAATGGAATGAGACAAGGACAGGACAAACATGGGACAGGAGTTCTCTAGAACATACCAGCTGAAGCATCATGGAAACACTCTCCCAGGTGGCCTCTTTGATGTGATCTCCACCGTCCACCAGGCCTTGGTAACCCTATGGGGCACATTATATTAATTCAGCCTCTGCTTGGCTTCCCCCTAAATTCTCAGGATTAAGACAGGATCTGTAAGAAGAAGGTCTTGAGAATCAAGTCACTTTGTTCCATTAGTGATCCCTGGATGCTCGTGGTATTATCATATTTAATATAATCCAAGGAAGGAGGTGTCAACTTTTTCAATACCCCGTTCTAGTTTTTCCCATCTCAAAACATCAGAATATCTTTCCTAATACTTGATTTTAATTCCTCTTATTTTTGGCTCATCCTACTTCCTCCAATCTGCTTCCCAGGGGGACTAGATAACAGATGGTTTTAATAACACCAGGGAAAAAAGAGAAGGGGATACTGGAGAGAGAGAAGGAAAGAAGTATTACTTTTTATGAGACTACAAAATATAAAAGAAGGACAGGCAGACTTTACAGAAACAAGAATGGGTGAAGCATGAGAGGGAACAGAAAGAAGGGAGTCTAGGAGGAGACAAGCAAACTCAGAAACACAGTGAGACTCTTTCCTTCAAGGGATCAACCCCAGATAGATACTAAGTTTGCTATAATGACTACCCTTTTCAATTTCTCTGTTTTGGAGGAAGTGGAAGAAAGATGAAGAGTTACTTCTTTCTTTACATTGAATGGGCAAATGAAGATCCAGTTTGCAGAAGTCTGGATCCCAGCATCATTATTGGAGCCAAGAGTGGGAAGGAGTGACTCATGGAGATAGAGAGCTAAGGAAAAGCAAATAGTGATGTAACTGGGAGGTAAGGAAAGAGAAAGTAGGAAGAGGGTGGGAGGCAAATTAGGCAGGGAACAAAGAAAGAATGATAGAGTACAAAGTAGAGAACTAACCTCATGGACAAAGAAGACACGGGCACCAGTAAAGATACCAACTCGAACCACAGCCCTGACAGCAGCATTCATGCCTGCAAGGAAGGAAGAAAAAAGTCAGGGAGAGGCTACTCCTAAGTCAAATGGCCCTGGAATCCATAGATGCTACATCTGGCTAAAGACTGGAGCAGGCCTTTTCTTAGGCTATTTCTCTGAAGCTAGAATGCTTTTCTCATCCAAGTCTTCTGGTCTCTATACCTCCAATTATTGCATTCAATGTCAGTGGAGCTCCAGATACTCCATTCATTCCTTCTCTCCCCCCAAATCCTGCCTTTCCTAAGACCTTCCCTTGCCAGGACAATCTCAGAAATAATAATAGTAATAAACAAGCATTTTCTTAAATGGATACTGTAGAATAGACACTGCTAAGAACTGGTCAAATATCATTTAATCCTAGCCACAAACCTGGAGTTGCCTTCATTTTATAGGTTTAGAGACTGAAACTCAAGATGTTAGATCACAGAACTAGTACTCTAGAAAGTTCAGATTTGGGCCAGGAGTGGTGGTATACACTTGCAATCTCAATACTTAGGAGGCTGAGATGGGAGAATTTCAGGTTTGTGGCCAGCCTCAGGAACTTAGCAAGGTCTGCTGCAGTTTAGTGAGACTTTAAAATAAATAAATAAATAAATAAATAAATAAATAAATAAATAAATAAATAAATAAAATAGGTTTGGGGGTATAGCTCAGAGGTAGAATGCCTCTGGATTCAAATTCTCAGTACCAAAAAAAAAAAAAAAGTTCATATTTGAATCCAAGTCCTAAAGAGTAATCCTATTGACTACTGTGCCATGCTCTACTACTCTCAATGGTTACACTAGGATTTTCCTGCTTTCTGCACTAAATTTAAACATCAAGCTTTAGTAGGCTTTTTGGGAAAAGACATGACTTTCTGTGGTTCAGTGACCTGATGCATCCAATCTGTTCATGAGTATATCTATTACTTGATGGTGGACTTTCTCACTCTACACACACACACAGCCTTTTAGTGTCACCTAAGTTGATCTATCTTCCAAGCATGCCACACAATTGTGATTTTCTGGTTCCCACACTGTCAGAAGAGGTTTGTGAGCAAATGTGAGGAATCAGAGAGAGCTTATTCTCTTCATGGCCTTCTCCTAGCATTCACTCAGTCAACAAAGGTTTGCTGACTTTCTCCTGCAGCCCTGTATATTAAGATGTGTATGGAGAACTTAAAAATATGCTGTGAATTATTCTCTCTGATTTTACTAGGAGGAAACTTAGAACAAGAATATGAGAGGAGAGCTTTTCCCTTGTTTGCAGATGAGTATCCTTCTTTTCCTAGTAGCTGCTCAATGACAAGAACTCTCTTCTAGGACAGTGTGGAGGAGCTAACCTGTCTCAACACACAACTTGCAGTGGGTGCCCCACACATGTGTTCCGTATTAGGAACAATGCTACTGATATTCTGCTATTCATGGCTTTATTGGTGAGAGATGGGAGAGGTTCTTGCCCTGTAATGTGAGGATTCATGGTGATGCTCAGGTATCTTAGAGACACGATGAATCAACTTCTATGAACCATTTTATTCCCTCTTTCTCAGATATCCCAGTTCATATTTTTCTTTCAATCTAAAATCTATTCACATGGTCCTTAAACCTTGCCTAGAGAAATGTCATATACAAACAAGCTCCAGGGAAGCAGTAATTGGAAAAATCTGCATCATCAGACTAAAAGTCATTACAAACTATTGAATAATCCAAAGCTATCTAGAATAAAATGGAATAAAAAATATCAGAATGTCTTTTTCTCTGACCTTCCTTCCTTTCTCAGGTTGACATCGGGATCACATGGCTGTTACCTCCAAATCATATTGAGGGTCCATTTGCTCACTGAACAAATATTAACTGATCACCTATCATGTTCCTGGCATTGTAGTAGGCACTGGGGATACAGCAATGAACAATATAAACTCTGGGAACACAAAGATAAAGGATTTGTAATGGTTCTCATGATATGTTGAGTTAAAATATTGATCCCTAAAAAAGAAACTTGTATAAAGCACAATGGGAACAAGGACAAAGGGTATCTGAGCCTGCAGGAGGAAGTCAGGAAAGACAGCATTTGTCCTGAGACCTAAATGACCATTTCCCTTTTAATGTTTTTGTTAGACAGACAGTTTGGGAGAACAGTGTTCTAGGCAGGAAGAATAGCACAAAGGTGAGGGTCATTCAGGTAATTCAATATTTAAACAATAAAATGTAAGATAACAAATGGTGAGAGATGAAGACACACTGGTGGACAGGCATCTGTATGACACATGAAAAAATCTGGCTTTTATTTTGTAGACCAGGGTTTAATTGGAGATCCATGGATGATGGGCTTCTGGAAGTCCATGAACCCCGCAACACTATATGAAAAGTTTTATGGGCATGGATTTCTCTTTTGGGAGAAGGTCCATAGCTTTCTTAAGGGGAGGGAAGACTATGGTTTACACACACACACACACACACACACACACACACACAACCAAAAAAAATTTTTTTTAAAGTTATAGACAATGAAGGATCTCTGAAGAATTTTGAGAGTAGAGGGACATTATGATCTGTACATATCAGAAAGATAACTAGATAATTCCCTCTGACAGGCAGCTTGCCTGAGGTGTCACTAGGTTTGGGAGGCCTTCTAGGATTGTAAATCAGACATGAGGAGGGCATGCACTGGAAGAGTGGAATTTGGGACAAACCAGATACTACAGAGAAGACATCCAGAAAACAGAAACAACAGAACTTATATCTAATCAGCAGTGTGATTAGATTTCAGTGTTGGAGAAGGAGGGATTTCCCTGTTGACTTGGGCAAAGGACCAAACTGTGGTGCCATAAACTGAGCAGAAGAATGGTACAGTCACACTGGGATATGTGGAGTATGATGTTCTGTGGGACAACCATGTGGCTTGGAAGAGATTGTCTCAAGAGAATATGTAGAATTAGAAAGGAAAAGGGCAAGGAATTGAACCCTAAGGAAAACTGACTATGGGATTCCATAAAAAAACTAATACAGAGCAACAAGAAAGACAACCAGGGTTTAGCAATGTCTTGGAAGCCAAAAGCGACAGCTTTAAGGGGTGGGAACAGTGCTAAATGTTTCTGATTATTGATCTAAGATAAGGACTTGAAAGTTGTCAACAAGAGGCGCTTGTGAGCACTGATGTCACAGCTTACTTATGACATCACTAAGGCAAGGCCCCATGAAGTCTAGAGGGTTAAGTTCATATACTTACTTTGAATGAATCAAAACAAAACAAAAACAAATCTGTGGAGGGAGGAGCTTCTCCAAAGCTTTAGGAAAAGCCTATGTTGTGAAAGGAATAAAGTCAGAGTCAACACAAAGCCTTCAATGCTTGAAGAGATAAATAGCTCAGTAAGATCAGAGCACACACGCAACTACTATTGGCTTCCCAGCCCACCACAAGCCTATGGGATTCTCTACTGGATACCTAGAGTTCTGGAGTATGAAATTGTAATCTTAGGAAATAAGGAAAAATATTCTTCTCAAATGTATAGGGCAGAATACTGTTTCCTGATCCCAGGCTGAGTAAAGAGGGGGAGTGAAGAGAAACAAATGCCTTAAAAGGTTTTCAGTGTAAAGCAAACAATAGCAGAGAACATCCAAACTTATGAGCAAAAGAAATCCCACAATAAGAAAGATTCTCTTCTCTCCTCCCTCTACCTTCCTTCTACCTCAACCCCACAATCTCCAAGAGGTTGTCCTTCCTGCCTCTAACCTGAATGAGTGTTTTCCTAGAAATCAAGTCTTAAGACCAGCTCTGTGCTCTTGTACCCATGCCTCAAACCACTAGGTCCCTAAAAGTCATAGACTGGTGTGTATAGATAGTTCATACTCAGGGGCCCAGTTATCCTTTGGGCTCTCCTATCCAACCTCACTGGCCCAGTCTGGCCCCAAGCAAGTCCTCACCAGACTCTCGTTGGCTGTTCCATGTTTCCCTAAATAACTCTCTATGAACAGCTGCCTGACTTATTAGAAGCAAGACAAGGGTAAGATTACAGGCACCATACAAGAGGTATTCTGGGTACAGCCAGGAAGGGCTCTGGAGACATGAATAACACATAGTTTGGAGTCTGGTTACAGCCTGTCGGGAAGAGGTTTGGGGGAGAAGAGCTATGGTTGATGAGTATGAGACTAGACAGAAAAAAATAACTAATAAATGACTTGGTCATAACTTTTGAAAACTGATGCTGAAAAAGTTTCTTTATACCTCAGCTTTGAATACATTTTTTAAATTATGAGAAATAAATGTTTGTTAGGTGTGAATTATACTTTATAATGGATATGTAATTAGAAATTAGAAATCCTAGAACAGCAATCCAGAGAGGTAATAGAATCCCTGTTGCTATAAACCTTTAAAAAGAGAATAATTATGCATTTGGAATGATTGCCTGTCTGGAGATAGTGGCCTAAAGCAGATGACTGAGGTCCTTTCCAGAGGCAGGATATGCTGATTTCTTTTTCTTCTTTTATTTTTTGGCATTGAAATACCAAATACTGGTGATTGAATCCAGGGGCAATTTACCACTGAGCTATAACCCCAGCCTATTCTTCTGTTTAATTTTGAGATGGTGTCTTGTTAAGTTGATCAGGCTGGCCTCAAACTTCTGATTCTCCTGCCTCAGCCTCCTGATCACTGGGATTATAGGCATGTCCTACCATACCCAAGGATATACCAATTTTATTAGGCTAAATGTGGCATAGTTTAGGGGGTCTGGGCCTTTCCTGGGTTGGAAAGGGAATTAGGACTTGGTATGTAATCAGTTCAGCATCCTACAATTCTTGGTTTTTAAGCTAAGGATGTCTGATTATTCTCTACTTCAAGAGATTAGCTTTGTTGAGCTCAGGGAATGATAGAGCTGTGGCCACTATGGATTTTACAGTTGAATCTCACTTTCCCATGCTGTCCATAGCCCCTGGGGGGTGGGGGACGACTTTCTGTGCTTTCTTCATGGAGAACTAGGGCCTATCAAATCTCTCTCTGTATTGGAACTGGGACCTCTCAGCCCTGTTTTCTATCTTGCCTCCTCACCCCCCTAGAATTTCATTTTCTACCTCTCTCAGTCCTTACTGACATGTTCCTGTGCGGTCATTTGGATTCATAGGTGAGATATCATGTCAATACACTATCCCTATCACTGAGCCTCTTGGCTTTGACTCAGCTGGGCCTTCTAGAAATTAACTTATCTAGAGCCCCTATTTCACTGAAAGATGACCCTTCCCTTCTGGCTGGCGAGACATCACTAGAATAAGAGGGTCTCACTGGTAGGGATCAGCAACTGGTAGTCTGCTCTTAGACCCACATTAGGCTTCTGGTTTTCTCTCTCTCTCCCTCCCTCCCTCCCTCCTTCCCTCCTTCTCCAAAGAGCTCTTTTTCTTCATCATTTCATATTCTGTGTGTGTCACATGGATTTTTTTTTTTTAGCAGCTTTTCTCTTTCCCTAATCTGACCATCTAAATCCATAGGTCACTCTACCATGGGTCCAGAATCAACACTCAAGAGTTTGTGTTGAAGATCCAGTATTGGCATTCTCTACCAACAGAGAAATGAGAAGCAATAAAAGTCAGACCAGCAGCCTCTCTAGTCTCCACCAGAGCTCTGCATTCCTAATCTGGTCACTTCCTAAACTCTAACTTCTGTCCTCACCCCTCAGTTTCTTCATTCTAGAATTCTGATACACAACACAACAAACATCACAATTATAAAAATTAAATAGCCAGGCATGGTGGCACACACTTGTAATCCCAATACTTGGGAGGCTGAAACAGGAGGATCTCGGGTTTGCAGCCAGCCTCAGCTACTTAGTGAGGCCCTTTGCAACTTAATGAGACCCTGTCTCAAAACAAAGAATAAAAAATAGGGCTGAGGGTATAGTTCAGAGTTAGAATGCCCCTAGGTTCGATCCCTAGTACCGCAAAAAATAATAAATAAATAGTTTAAAAGTATATTTAAAGCCTAGCTTTACTAATATACTAATAAGAAACATAAGAACAAAGATTGTCTTTTTCACTGATGCCTCCTTAGTACCTGTATTCTTTTTTTTTTTTTTTTTTTTTTTTTGCGGTACTGGGGATGGAACCCAGTGGCGTTCTACCTCCGAGCTACACCCCTAGCCCTATTTTTTATTCTTTATTTTGAAACAGGGTCTCACTAAGTTGTAGAGGGTCTCACTAAGTAGCTGAGGCTGGCCACGAACCCAGATCCTCTGGTCTCAGCCTCCCAAATGCTGGAATTACAAGTGTGCGCCACCACAAGCGCCACCACACCCAGCTTCTTAGTGCCTGTATTCTGCTTGATGCACAGTACAGTAGATGCTCAGAAATTCATTCTATTAATGTAACACTTATTGAGCATTTACTATGTCAACCCCTCTTCTAAGCACTGTACTTGAATAAAACAATCAGTTTCTTGAAACTATCTTTCTCCATGAAGTTCTTCCAGATCAGTCAAGCCAGGGCCTATCATTTCATTATATAAATGCAGTCCACTTGTCTAATACATGCTTATTTTTACTTACGGACCTTACATAAGAATTGCAGTGATACCTACTGTCTTTCCTGACTAAACTCAAAGTTCTCAAAGGAAATCAACTTCTTCACAAGGCTCTAGACAAAGCGGGTGCTTAGCACAAAGTCTAGGAAAGCCAAGAGTCAGTGGCACTGAGGAGGGGGTGAACTAGATGAAATCTCTTTCTTCCTTTTTTTTTTCCTATCACTGTCATGTCCTAGTAACCCTTTCAAAGAGATACTGCCTTTCTTCAACATATTATAAACTAGAATACAAGAAGATAAAAGTGGAAAAGATATTTTTGAATCACATGACCTCTTTCCCACTTCATTTTTCTTATACACCTGATTTTTGGGATCCCAGGTTTCTTTTTTTTTTTTTTTTTTTTTTTTTTTTGTGGTGCTGGGGATTGAACTCAGGGGCATTCTACCTCCGAGCTATACCCCCAGCCCTAGTTTTTATTCTTTATTTTGAAACAGGGTCTCACTAAGTTGCGGAGTGCCTCACTAGGTAGCTGAGGCTGGCCGCGAACCCGGATAGGATCCCAGGTTTCTTAGACTCAACTCAGAGAAGAGTTCTCTCTGGCTCTGTTTTCTGCCCTTACCCCTCCCCCAATGATCTGATTAACTGTTTCTATTCCTATTTGTTCAAGTGCTAAAGGGATTTTGTGTGTGTGTGTGTGTGTGTGTGTGTGTGTGTGTGTGTGTGTTGCTAGGGATTGGACCCAGGGGCATTCTACCTCCAAGCTGCACCCCCAGCCCTATTTTTTATTCCTTATTTTGAAACAGGGTCTCACTAAGTTGCAGAGGGCCTCACTAAGTAGCTGAGGCCGACTGCGAACCCAGATCCTCTGGTCTCAGCCTCCCAAGTACTGGAATTACAAGCGTGTACCACCATGCCTGGCTGGCTAAAGGGATGTTAAGGGAGGAAAAGCCAGGAAAAACAGTGCTGACTAGTGCTGGTCAGTACAGGATTTCTCCAGGTACCAGGGTTAATACCTGAGGTTCTAGCTGGGGCCCTGGAAATATCAATTCCCAGTCTCTCCCCTTTCCCAAGTTCTTGATTTGAATTCACCTATTGCCTTCCCACTAATTTTTCTCTTTAGTTTCTTTCCAGTATTACTTGAGAAAACACCACTTTTAGGTACCAGAGAACCAAAATGGCCCCAAATCTTCAGAGAAACTTAGTTTTATGAAGATTTGGGTAAATACAAGTAGAGAAAATAAAATCCAAATATACTTGGGGACTTAGATCTGCCACAATTCTTAGGAAAGCCCAGGATTCTCGGGTGGATATAGAGAAAGACAGTTCTACTCTATACACTAAGCGAGGCGGGATTAAGAAGCTCCAGGGGACCTACTAGCCATATTTTGTTCCTTCCTCCTTACCTTGGGCATCTCCACCAGAGGTTAACACGGCGATGGCTTTGCCGATCCCCAGGGTTTTAGCTGCATGGTGCTCTTCATGGGTCATGATCCACTCTAGAATTCAAGACAATAGTCAGTTAAGACACAGCTGAATCAAGGTCTCACTCACTCAAGAAATGTCTCTCGTAGACTGGTTAGAGCCACCCAGTCAGGCTCTTCCACTACACTAAGGCTGGGCTGTGCAGCCTGGGAGCTTTGGACTTTTTCCAGAGAGCTGCAGCCTCATAGAGTGACAAGCTGAAATGTCACAGTAATCAAGCCAAAGACTACAGAAGTCCTGAGTAATCCCTCACAGTTCCCTCCTACCCCAACTGGAACCTTTTGGAGAATAAGCGAAGGTCAGGGAGGAGGGTTGCTGACTGAATTAAAATAATAAAGAAAGAAGGAAAGCTGAGTTAGCCTTGAAGATTCCTCTCTTAATGAAGAAAGGTTTGTTCAGAGGATAGAAAGCAGATGAAGTTTGGGGCACTGACAGAACCAGCAATGTAGAGCAGAAATGCAAGGGTATGTTGGTTCATGGTTCCATTTAGGGTTGAGTGTTATGGCACTGGGTGATTGCTGCAGAGCTGGGTGATATGGAGTTGAAACTGGAGTTTGAAGTTATAAAGGGACATTAGAATTTGGGCAAATTAATGGTGTCAATCTCAGGAATGGTTAAGAACTTTCTATGGCTCTTTCCATCCCTCAGGCCCTCAGCCTCCTGAACATTTCTTGATCTTTTTTTTGTCTTCAGGCTTTGACGCTCATACTGTATACTATCAAATGGGAAGACACAAAATCACTGCCACACAGATAAGAACACATGTCACAAGGACATTTTCATATTTTTGTTTTTAGGGATTGTATCTCTCGAAGGAACACACAAGACATACTTTCATATCCATAAAATGCCAATAAAATCATCACTCTCCCAGTTATCCAGACTAAAGCCTGATATTTTAAAAATGTATCTCTTCCCTTCCTCTCAGAATCAAAACAGTCACCAAATTCTATTAGTCTCCTTTTTTAATCATCTTTTCTATCTATCCCCTCTTGCCTATTCTTGCTGCCCCTTTCTACCTGAATTGTTACTACGATTGCTGTTCCCCTTCTGCTTGTATTTCCCTTCTTCACTCCATCAGAAACACAAAATAAACCTTCACAGGAAGGTAACAGACCCCTGAAGCTTTAGTGGAGAAGAGATTCGTGTACAGAAACAGGAGCTTTAATGGCAGCTCATGTTTCTGCCCTTTACCTGGGGAAATCAGGGTAGCTGCTTATAGAGACATAGGTTGCATAAACACACAAACCCACAGACACCAATAAAATATATGCAGTGAGACATATATGAAGACAGACATATACAAACACACAAACTGGTATCAGTGACATTAAGAGACAGATTAATAAACATAATCCGCACTGACAGGCCAAGTCCCAACTTTTTAGGTTGGCACCAAAGCTCCCATAATCAAGTCCCTGCTTATTTCTTCAACCTTTCCACCCATGGATTCTCTGCTCTGTCCTCTGAACATTATATTACTCATCCCCACTTCTGTACCAGGACACACTGCATCCTTTGTCCAGATTACTCTGGTCTTTTCCACAGACCCTACTCTACTCCATCACTTAAGGCCCGTCCTAGTCACACCCTCACTAAGCTATTAAACATTTACTGATTACCCAAGGTCCAGGAAAGCTTTTTTTTTTGATACCTCTAAATCATATATTGTCAGTCAGGCATGGTGGTGTATGTCTGTAATCCCAGTATTTGAGAGGTTGAGACAGGAGGATCACAGGTTCCAAGCTAGCCTCAGTAACTTCGTGAGGCCCTCAGCAACTTAGTGAGATCCTATTTAAAACATAAAAAATAAAATAGGCTGGGAGTATAACTCAAGAGGTAGAACACCTCTGGGTTCAGCTCCCAGTAACACATACAATCACATACTGTCCAGAACTGCATTGCTCATTTAGCACTTAGGTGGCATTTCAATGGCTTCTGCACTCTAAAGAGGGTGGACTAGATCAAGGGTCAGCAAACTATGGCCCACAGGCCAAGTCCAGCCATTCTCAGGTTTTTATATGGCAACAAGCTATGAAAGGTTTTTGCATTTTAAATGGTTTCAAGAAATATTTCATGTCATGTGAAAAATATATGGAATTCAAATTTCAGTGTTGCCAACCATAGTGGTATGTACCTGTAGTCCCAGTAACTTGGAAGGCTAAGGCAGGAGAATTACTTGAGCCCAAGAGTTCAAGGCCAGACTGGGAAACATAGAGAGACCTCATCTCAAATTTAGTGTCCAGAGCTGAATGTGGTGGCGCATGCTTGGAATCCCAGTACTTGAGAGGATGAGACAGAAGGATCGAAAATTTGCAGCCAGCCTTAGCAACTTAATGAGGCCATCTGCAACTTAGTGAGACCCTATTTCAAAATAAAAGAATAAAACAAGGATGGAGGTGTAGCTCGTAGATAGGTTGCCCCTGGGTTCCATCCCCAGTACCACACACATACACACACACACACACACACACACACACACACACACACACACAAAATAATAATAATAATAAATTTAGTGTCCATACTCTCTTTATTCATTCACATATTATCTACAGCTGCTTCTGGACTAAAACAGCAGAGCAGACACTACAGCAGAGACCCACTAGCCTGCAAAGTCTAAAATACTTACTATCTGGCCTTTTATAGAAAAAGTTTGGTTAGCCGGGTGTGGTGACGCACGCTTGTTATCCCAGCATTCGGGAGGTTGAGACCGGAGGATCCGGGTTCTCGGCCAGCCTCAGCTACCTGGTGAGGCCCTCCACAACTTAGTGAGACTCGGTTTCAAAATAAAAGAATAAAAAATAGGGCTGGGGGTATAGCTCGGAAGTAAATGCCTCTGAGTTCAATCCCCAGTACCACAAAAAAAAAAAAAAAAAAGAAAAGAAAAGAAAAGAAAAAGTTTGCAGGCCACAAGACTAGACGACTGCTAAAGTCACTTTCCCTAACTAGACTGGAAATTCCTCCAGGACAGGAACCATGTTCATTTTTTAAAAAACACTCCCACAAAGCTGGGCGTAGGTGGTGGCACAAGGTTGTAATCCCAGTACTTGGGAGACTGAGACAGGAGGATTGCAGGTTCTTGGACATCCTCAACAAGTAGTGAGCCTCTCATCAACCTAGAGATACCCTGTTTCAAAATAAAAATAAAAATAAGGCTGGGGGTGTATCTCGGAAGTAGAATGCCCCTGGGTTCAATCTCCAGTACCAAAAAACAAACAAACAAACAAAAACAAACAATCCACTCCCACAGCCTACCAAAGCCTCGCATAATCTGTGTACATAACATGGGCTAAATATATACTTGCTGAAAGCATTAACGAACTGATGCATAAAAAATACAAGCATATTAAAAATAAGCATAGATACAGGTACACCTCCATATTCTACTTCTAAAAAACACATTCAGACATAACCGGGACTTACAAACTCATATAATAACAAATCGCGAAAGGAAAATAAACATACATGAATAGAGGTGCTCTCTTACTCAGCTAGAATATTAACATCCAAATTTCTGTTCTTGAAAAGACTGTGGCTAGAGCAAATAAGAACCCTAATGATTGGAAAGGGAAGGAGAAGTCTGAATATGAATATGTTTATTTCTTTTCCAGAGTTGTTCCCCCCCCACACCTTTTCTCATTCACTCATGAAGTGCATCACAAATAGAGGGCTTATCTTAGGTAGAAGCCCATACAAAGACCTTCCACCCCAGGAGTCAGAGGGGGTCAGAATTCACCCTAAACAAGGAGAAGGTTAGAAGTGCTGACCTGTAAACAACAGCTCACTTCTCAATCTAGAGAAGCACAGGACTTAGAAATGCACGCACACACATACATACACATCCCTTACAGACCCTCAGAGACTCCAAGTAGAGACAGACATTTGATACTATATATCAAATCACATGTGTGTATATAAGCACGCGGGAGGCAGGAATATGAAGAGGCAGCATCCTAGGTGCTGCGATTTGAATTGGAGGAATGCCAGGGAAGGGTCAAGGCAGTCAAGGGCAACGCTCTCCGAGCCCCCCACCCTTCGCTGACTCCCGGGGAAGCGAGCTGCACGTGCGAGTGCAGGGAGATTAACCAGGAGGCTAAGATTCTTCAGGAATGCCTGGTTCCCATCCCCCTCTCGGCTCCGGCTTCTGAGGCCACATCAACTCGGGTCCCTCGGCTCCTTTCTCTCCTCCCCGCCTGCTCCCAGCACATTCACTCCCACCTCTCTCTCGGCTTTCTCCCTCGCTCTAGCCCCTAGGCCTCCCTCTTGCCTTTTAGTCTTAGCTCTCCTCCGCCGTGGCTTTCTGGTAGATTGTCCTTGGGGTAAGGGGGAGGGGAGCTAGGCGAACACGGGGAGGAGCCAGGTGGAGGCAGAGGGGCGGGAGAAGGAGGGGAGGCTTCCCAACCTCCACTAACAGATGCTGACAAGGAGGCTCCGCCTCCCCCTTCTCATCTCCCTCCTCCTCTTCCCCCTCCCCCTAAGTACTCTGCTCAGATCTGGCAGTGGCTTAGTTTCTTCACGCTCCAAAAGATCCTGGGGACCTCATACACATCCTGGGAGCCTTCAGCTCCTGTACCTAGAGTGGAATCAGAAATTACGTAGTTGCTTCTCTTGTTTACAGCAGAGACTTTTTCCTGCCCAGACTGCCTGACACTCTGCATTCAAACATCTTTAGCAACTAATAATAAAATAGCCCCTCTGGCCCTATCCCACTTCTTTTCATTCTTTTAACAAATATTTATTCAGAGTCTGTGTGCCAGGTTTTCTCTTGGGTGCTGAAAGATAAAAAGATAAACAGTCCCTGCCTTTGAGACACACTGTACACTGCTATAGTCTATAGAATAACCTTAAAGTCTTCTTTTACATTTGCATTTTCTTTCTCAAAAGAGAAAATGCAGAAAAGCTAGCTTACTTGGAAAGAAACATCAAGAGGCCAGAGCACTGCTGCCATAGTTGCTTCAAGCCTTCAGCAGAGGGGTGCGGGATTCTGGGAGTGAGCCAGCCAACCAGTGGGACTTGCAGCAAACAGGAACCACCATTCAGATGCTCTGGGAGCAAGAGGGGCAAACCTTACTCTCCAGCCCTTGCTCTGCCCTATGCCTTGTTTCAGTGCTTCTCCACTCCCCACCGTCATTTCTCCTCTTACTTTTTCTACAGCCCTTCCTCTTGCTTTTGTTTCTGCCCCTACGCGTTCTGGCTGCAAACAGTAAGAATGCAAGAGAATAGAAGATGAAACAACTGACTGCACAAAAGTAAAAACTTTTCTGTTGTGAATGATACCACCAAGAAAGTGAAAGTACAACTGCAAGATAGGAAGAAAATATTTGCAGATCATGTAAATCTATAGAATTTTTGCAACTCAATAAAAAAAGCCACTCAATTACAAAATGGGCAAAAGATCTGAATAGACAGACACTTCACCAAAGAAGTGGTACAGGTGGTGAACAAGCATATGAAAAAATGTTCAACATCACATGCAAACTAAAACAGCGGGATACCATTACATACTACTATGAGAATAGCCAAAACTCAAAAAACATGCTGATGAGAACGCAAAGCATCAAGAACTCTCATTTATTACTGGTGGAATGAACAATAATACAGTCACTTTAGATGGCAGTTTGACAGTTTCTTACAAAGCTAAACATAATCTTACCACATGATCTAGCAATAGTATTATTTACCCAAATAAGCTGAAAATTATGACCACACCAAAACCTATACACAAATGTTTACAGCAGTTTTATTCATAAATGTCAAAAATTGGACATAACCAAGATGTCCCTCAAAAGGCAAATGGATAAAGAAACCATGGTGCATCTATATGAGGAGGTATCACTCAACAAAAAATGAAATGACCTATCAATCCATGAAAAGACAGAGAATCTTAAATACATACTGTTTAGTGAAACAAAGCAGTCTGAAAAGGCTATATACTATATAATTCCAACTATCTGACATTCTAGAAAGGGAGAAACTATGGAGTCTGTAAAAAGGTCACTGGTTACCTGGGGCTTAGATAGAGAAAGCAGGATGACTAGATGGAACACAGGGGATTTTTAGGGCAGTAAAACTTTTCTGTATGATGTTGTAATAGTGACTACATGACATTATTTGTCAAAACTCAACTACAAGACACAAAGAGTAAAATCTAATATAAACTACAAACTTTAGCTAATAATAGTGAATTAACTGTAACAAATCTACCACACCAATGCAAGATGTGAATAACAGAGGACACTTAGCAGGATAGAGAGGGTATATGGAAATTCTTTATTCTGTATGATAATTTTCTATAAGCCTAAAACTCAAAAATAAAGCCTGTAAGATTAAAAAGAGATAATTCTGTAATTCTGTACAGTGAAATATCAAACAAAGTTGTAATACTGAAAAAAATGGGCAAAGGTTTATTTATTTATTTATTTATTTTTTGCGGTACTGGGGATTGAACTCAGGGGCATTCTACCTCCGAGCTATACCCCCAGCCCTATTTTTTTTTTTTTTTTATTCTTTATTTTGAAACTGAGTCTCACTAAGTTGCAGAGTGCCTCACTAGGTAGCTGAGGCTGGCGCGAACCCGGATCCTCTGGTCTCAGCCTCCCGAATGCTGGGATTACAAGCGTGGGCCACCACGCCCGGCTCTGGGCAAAGGTTTATTTTTTTTATTTATTTATTTATTTTTTTTGCGGTACTGGGGATTGAACTCAGGGGCATTCTACCTCCGAGCTACACTTCCAGCCCTATTTTTTATTCTTTATTTTGAAACCGGGTCTCACTAAGTTGCGGAG
>PVLC010015253.1:24457-37806 GCA_004027655.1 Graphiurus murinus | reverse complement strand
GGAGAAGACACTTAAACCTGTAGTGGATTTCGCTGATTAATTCCTCTTGCCAAGAATGCTGTTCCTGATTCTTCAAGATGCAGCCAAAAAGCTAGGCGTGGTGGAACATGCTTGTAATCCCAGTGCTTGGGAGGCTGAGACAGGAGGATTGCAGGTTTGAGGACAGCCACAGCAAGTAGTAAGTCTTTTATCAACCAAACGAGACCCTGTTTCAAAAACAAATATGAAGTAGGGCTTGGGGGTGTAGCTTGGAGATAGAATGCCCCTGAGCTCAATCCCCAATACCACACACACAATAAAACAAAATAAAAAGATGCAGCCAAAGTCTCACCTTCTCCAGGAAGCCTTCTGGGATTTCCTATCTAGATCACTTTATCCTTTTCTGTCCCAAGTGCTCCTGGAACATTTCGCCTGAACCATCCTGTTGAGCCTGTTGAGCCGAGATCCAGGGCCACACCTTATCCAAGTGTGTTCTGTCCTAGGCCTCAGGCCCCCAGGAAGCAACCAGGTGAGAAAGACCCGGCAGAGCTGCAGGAGAGCCCTGGGCTATCTCTCAGGTCACTTTCCCTCTCAAGACTCCAGTAGAAAGTGGGTTTGCACTAATAGAGCAGTAGGACCTCACTGTGTCTTGATTTTCTCCCAGGTGAGAAGGAGGCCTAAAGGTTCCCTACAGCTGGAGAGTTCCATGAAGCAGGTAGCCCTTCCTATAGGGGTCTCACCCGTTTGAGACTCCCAGAGATGTATGTAAGACCTGGAAGTTCCTTTCTGCCTCAGGGAGGTGGAAGCAGCTGAGGGGTGAGTGGAATACCTGTCTTGTGGCTTAGGGTGGGGCTGAAAGGGGATTAAGTGCTATTTGCAAATGTGCTTGGAGATAAGAGGAGGGTTCCTTGCAACCCCAGTCTATCTGCCTTGGGCAGAGGCCACTCACCCCTGGAGGGGGCTCTCGTGTCACCCTTCCCTGGCTGCTCCCACCTCCTTGCTGGGCTGCAGAACTACACCCAGGATCCAGAGCCAAGGCTGCCCTCTTTCCTAGCCAGGAAAGAAGTACACTTGCCCCCCCCCCCTTTTTTTGGTACTGGGGATTGAACCCAGGGGCATTCTACCTCCGAGTTACACCCCTACTGGTTAAACTTTATTTTAAAACAGCGTCTCACTATGTTGTGGAGGGCCTAAGTAGCTGAGGCTGGCCGTGAACCCAGATCCTCTGGTCTCAGTCTCCCAAGTACTGGGATTACAAGTGTGCAACACCACGCCTGGCTACCCTCAGCCCTTTTTATTTTATTATTTGGAAACAGGGTCTCACTAAGTTGCTGAGGCTGGCTTTGAACCTGCGATCCTCCTGTCTCAGCCTCCCAGGAACTGAGATTACAAGCATGGACCACCACACCTGCCTTCCGGAAAGCTCATTTTAACTACAAAGGGAGACAGATGAATGGAGAGTTGCAGCTTCTCCATGCGTTGGCTTGGGCCTTCATCCGAAATGAGAGTCTCATTACCCAACCCCAATTCAAAGGATAATTAACAGATGGTATAATTTCCGAGCATTCTCTGCACCACATGGCTATTAGGGAAAGAGCAGAAGCCCACGCAGCTCCTAATCCTCCCAAATCATAGAGTCCAAGGGAGTCTGGAGAGGCAGGGCCCTGTGGAGGCCACACTAGGCACCCTCCATCTCTGGGCTGCCCTTGACCTTGTCAAGAAGAAAGATCATTTCTTCTAGACGAGGAACACAGACTAACTCTAATCCTTCTGCCCAGCCCCTTTCATATTT
The DNA here is from genome assembly GCA_004027655.1 of Graphiurus murinus. Lineage (NCBI taxonomy): Eukaryota > Metazoa > Chordata > Mammalia > Rodentia > Gliridae > Graphiurus > Graphiurus murinus. The sequence continues at coordinate 36,035 of PVLC010015253.1, read as the reverse complement.
CCCTGGGGAGAAAGAGATAAAACTGGTTTTTCATCCTAGGCATTGCTGTATGGTCACACAATTGGTTTTTTTGTTTGTTTTTTGCATTGAGGATTGAACCTTTTTGTATTGGGCATTCTATCTTTGAGGTATACCCCAGCCCTATTTTTTTTTTTTCAGTACTGGGGATTGAGTTCAGGGGCATTCTAACTCCGAGCTATACCCCCAGCTCTATTTTTATTCTTTATTTTGAAACAGGGTCTCACTAAATTGCGGAGTGCCTCACTAGGTAGCTAAAGCTGGCCGTGAACCCAGATCCTCTGGGTTCAGCCTCCCAAATGCTGGGATTACAAGTGTGCGCCACCACGCCCGTCCCTATTTTATATTTAATTTTGAAACGGGGTCTTGTAAGTTGCTGAAGCTGGCCTCAAACCTTGATCCTCTTGTCTCAGCCTCCCATGTACTGGGATTACAGTTGTGTACCACCACACCTGGCTTCTTCTTCTTTTTTTTTGTTTTGCGTTGCTGGGTATTGAACTCAGGGGCGTTCTACCTCCGAGCTATACCCCCAGCCCTATTTTTTATTCTTTATTTTGAAACCAGGTCTCACTAAGTTGCAGAGTGCCTCACTAGGTAGCTGAGGCTGGCCTCGAACCCGGATTCTCTGGTCTCAGCCTCCCAAATGCTGGGATTACAAGCGTGCGCCACCACGCCCGGCTCTTCTTCTTCTTCTTCTTTTTTTTTTAATGTTTATGTTGCTGGGGGTCAAAATTAAGGCTTATAACACATACTAAATACACTTTTTTTGTTTTTTTGTTTTGTTTTTGGTGGCACTGAGGATTGAATCCAGGGGCATTCTACCTCTGAGCTACACCCCCAGCCCAATTTTATTTCTTATTTGGAAACAGGGTCTCACTAAGTTGCAGAGGGCCTCGCTAAATTGCTGAGGCTGGCCTCAAACCTGTAATCCTCCTGTCTCAGCCTCCCAAGTACTGAGATTACAAGCATGTGCCACCATGCCTGGCTTCTAAATACAGTTTTGAAAAACATTTATTTTTATTCCATATCCTCACTTTACAAAAGAGGGATTGACTAAGGTCACATAGCTAGGGGTAGCAGCAGGAGTAAAGCCTCAGGCCATCTGACCAGGCCTCTTACACCTCTGTGGAGTGAGAGGGAGGAGTCCTTTCCAGGTCACCCTCTGCCTCCCTGCCTGGCTCTTTCTCTTGGTCCAGCTTCATGCGTGGACCTCTCTGAGGACTCCTGGATGCTGCCCACTCATTTAAAGTGGAAGGTGCTGTTGGCCTGCTCCAGGGAGAGGCTCAGGAGCCCTGAACACTGGGCAGGGCTGTTTGCTGGTCACCGGGCTGTAGGTGGAAGGAGGGAGGCAGCAGCTGGATTGATAAGAAAGAGGAGAGGGCAAGGCCTTCCCTCCAAACAGGAGGCATAGTGGGTGGTACAAGCCTTTTGTCTAGGACCTAGGAAACCTGTGTTAAAAGCTCAATTTGAGCCAGACGTAGTGGCACATGCTTGTAATCCCAGTACTTGGGAGGCTGAGACAGGAGGATCCGGGTTCACACCCAGTCTCAGCTACTTAGTGAGACCCTGTTTCAAAATAAAGAATAAAAATAGGACTGGGGGTGTAGGGTGCAGCTCAATGGTAGAATGCTCCTGGGTTCCATCACCAGGACTGCAAAAAAAAAAAAAAAAAAAAAAAAAAAGCTCAACTTGCTGGGCATAGTGGCACACACCTGCAATCCTAGTACTTGGAGACGGAGGCTGAGACAGGAAGATTGCAGGTACAAGGACAGCCTCAGCAACTTAGGGAGATCCTATTTTAAAATAAAATAGAGAGCTGGGTGTGGTGGTAACACACTTGTAATCCCAGTACTTGGGAGGCTGAAACAGGAGGATTGGTTCGCAGCCAGCCTCAGCAACTTGTGAGGCCCTCTGCAACTTAGTGAGACCCCATTTCAAAATAAAGGATAAAAAATAGGGCTTGGGGTATAGCTCGGAAGTAGAATGCCCCTGGATTCCATCCCCAGTACTGCAAAGAATAAACAAATAAACCAACAAAAAAATAAATAAATCGCTGGGTGTGGTGGCACACGCTTGTAATCCCAGTACTTGGGAGGCTGAGACAGGAGGATCCGGGTTCACACCCAGTCTCAGCTACTTAGTGAGTACCTCCACTACTTAGTGAGACCCTGTCTCAAAATGAAGAATAAAAAATAGGGCTGGGGGTGTAGCTCGGAGGTAGAATGCTCCTGGGTTCAAGCCACAGTACTGCAAAAAAATAAAAATAAAAATAAATAAATAAATAAAATGGGTGTAGCTCAGAGGTAGAATGCCTCTGTTTTCAATCTCCAGTCTCCCCCCCACACACACACACACACAAAAAAGCTCTGCTCCACTGGAGGAACAAGCCCACTCTGGGCTTGGATCTGGTAATGTAAGTGTGTTTATTGTTCTGCACCTCCCAGCTCAGCTCTCCCTGAAAATCCCAAGTGGTATCAGAGATGAGACTGGGGTCATTCTATCCAGCATCTGGACCCCAAGGGTCATCCTGGTTAGACCACGACCTTGCTAATGGGTGGAAGTCCTCAGGAATTCACCCCAGGGTGTCCTCTGAGATTTAGAGGAGGCTTTGTAGTATTAAGCTCAACACTTTTAGCTCAGTTTGACCCAGTACCTGTGGGCAGGGCCAGCAATGAGGGCCCTTAAGGGTGGTATGCCTGGGAACACGGCCTCTAAGAGCCTTTCAAAATGTTTTGAAAAATCGGGTGCGGTGGTGCATACTTGTAATCCCAGTACCTGGAAGGCTGAGACAAGGAAGATCGCAGGTTCATAGAGAGCCTCAGCAACTTAGTGAGGCCCTCACAACGTAATGAGACCCTGTTTCAAAATAAAATAATAAAATTGGGCTAGGAATATAACTCGGAAGTAGAATGGGTTCCATCCCCAGTACCACAAAAAAAAAAAAAAGTTTTGAAAGCCTGGCTCAATGGCTTGTGCCTGCAAGCATGCTTGTAATACCAGTACTTGGGAGACTGAGGCAGGAGGATTGCAAGTTCCAAGACAGCCTGGACAATTTAGCAAGATCCTGTCTCAAAATAAAAACTAAAAAGCCGGGCGTGGTGGCGCACACTTGTAATCCCAGCATGTGGGAGGCTGAGACCAGAGGATCCGGGTTCGTGGCCAGCCTCTGCTACCTAGTGAGGCACTCCACAACTTAGTGAGACCCTGTTTCAAAATAAAGAATAAAAAATAGGGTTGGGGGTGTTGCTCGGAGGTAGAATACCCCTGAGTTCAATCTCCAGTACCACAAAATAAATAAATAAATAAATAAATAAATAAATAAATAAATAAATAAATATAAAAACTAAAAGGTAGGTGTGGGGCTCTCTCCTGTTATCTTAGTAATTGGAAGCTGAGGTAGGAGGATCCCAAGTTTGGAGACATCCTCAGCAACTTGATGAGATCCTGTTTCAAAATAAGAAATAAGCCAGGTATGGTGGCGCATGCTTGTAATCCCAGTACTTGGGAGGCTGAGACAGGAGGATCGCAGATTCGAGGACAGCCTCAGCAAGTAGTGTGAGATTCTCATCAACCTAGCAAGACCCTGTTTTAAAATAAAAGTAGATTAGGCCTGGGGGTGTAGCTTGGAGGTAGAATGCCCATGTGTTCAATCTCCAGGACCACAAAAATAAATAAATAGTTAGAGCTGGGCATGGTGGTGCACACTTGTAATCCCAGCATTTGGGAGACTGAGACTGGAGGATCCAAGTTCTCAGCCAGCCTCAACTGCTTAGTGAGACCCTGTTTCAAATAAAGAATAAAAAATAGGGCTGGGGCTGTAGCTTGGAGGTAGAATGCCCCCAGGTCCCATCCCCAGTACTGCATAAATAAATAAATAAATAAATAAATAAATAAATAAATAAATAGAAAGAAAGGGCTAGCCAGGTGTGGTGGCACATGCCTGTAATCCCAGTACTTGGGAGGCTGAGACAGGAGGATCACGACTTAGCAAATAGTGAGAGTCTCAACCTAGGGAGAACTTGTTTCCAAATTAAAAAAAAAAATAGGGCTGGGAGTGTAGCTCAGAGGTAAAATGCCCCTGAGTTCAATTCCCAGTACCACTAAAAGGGGGGCTGGGGGTGTAGCTTGGAGGCAAAGTGCTCCTGGCTTCAATCCCCAGTACCCCCCCCCCCAATGTTTTGAAAAACATTTAACCATAGAGTGCCACCACCATCATTACCACCCGGTGTCTAGCTTCCTATTGTTAATCCCTCTCTAAACTGTGGCAGGGATCCTGCACCTGCTGGAGGCAGTCCTGGGGAATTGGAATGAATGGCTCTTCTGGCGGGAATTTTATAGCATCTATACAGAAGAGGGCGCTGGGTGGGACCCACCTCCTTCAGCGCGGCAGGCGTCGCCGCTTTAAGGCGGCGGCGGCGCGAGCAGGTCTATGGTAATGAGCCGCCACCGCTGCCGCTCTGCAGAGCTCGCCCGCCTGCTGGGGAGGCGAGGGAGCGCGGGGCTGGGCCCGGGGCCGCGGCGACCGGGAGCGGCCGCGGCGGGGACGCGGGGCGCGAGCGGGCGGCGCGGGGCCATCGGTGGCGGCCAGGGCCGAGCCGGGGTCGGGGCGCGCGGCTCGGCGGGCGCAGGTGGGCGATCCGACGCGGCGGAGGGGACCCCCGGGGGCTCCGGAGCCCGGCGGCCGGCAGGGCCAGAGCGCCTTGGGGACGCGGGCGCAGGTGGCGAGTGCGGGGAGCGCAGGTGGAGGCGCGCCGAGAGCCCGCCGCGGTCTGGGTGGCGCGGGAGCGGGCCCGGCTCCGGGAGCCGTGGGAGCCCGGGCGCGTCGGAGGGCGCATCGCGGGGCCCCGCCGAGCCACCTAGGCGCAGGCCCCGCGGGGCGCACAGGTGGCCCCCGGGGACGGGCGCCGGGGCCTGGGCATGAGGCGCGGCCGGGCCGGCAGGAGCCGGAGGAGGAGCCGCCGCGGCTGTTGACCCGGCCGGCCGGGAGCAGGGAGAGATGCGGAGCCGGGCTGCCAGCGCCCCCCTCCCAACGACGCTGCCGCCGCTGCTGCTGTTGCTGCTGCTGCTGCTGTTACTGTTGCCGCCGCTGCCGCTGCTGGGAGAGCAAGTGGGGCCCTGTCGTTCCCTGGGGTCCGGGGGACGCGGCTCCTCGGGGTCCTGCAACCCCGTAGGCTGGCTCTGCCCCGCCTCAGCCTCGAACCTCTGGCTCTACACCAGCCTGTGCAGGGATGCCGGCACTGAGCTGACTGGCCATCTGGTGCCCCACCACGATGGCCTGAGGGTCTGGTGTCCAGAATCGGGGGCCCATATCCCTCTTCCGCCAGCTCCTGAAGGCTGCCCCTGGAGCTGTCGCCTCCTGGGCATTGGAGGCCACCTTTCTCCACAGGGCAAGCTGACCCTGCCCCAGGAGCAACCTTGCTTAAAGGCCCCACGGCTGAGATGCCAATCCTGCACTCTGGCTCAGGGCCCAGGGCTCAGGTCAGGGGAAGGGTCACCCGAGGAGTCCCTGGGTGGGCGTCGGAAGAGGAATGTGAACACAGCCCCCCAGTTCCAACCCCCCAGCTATCAGGCCACAGTGCCCGAGAACCAGCCAGCAGGCACCTCTGTGGCATCCCTACGGGCCATAGACCCAGATGAGGGTGAGGCAGGTCGGCTGGAGTACACCATGGATGCCCTCTTCGATAGCCGCTCCAACCACTTCTTCTCCTTGGACCCTATCACTGGTACTGTCACCACAGCCGAGGAGCTGGATCGAGAGACCAAGAGCACCCACGTCTTCAGGGTCACGGCTCAAGATCACGGCATGCCCCGACGGAGTGCCCTGGCCACGCTCACCATCTTGGTGACTGACACCAACGATCACGACCCTGTTTTTGAGCAGCAGGAATACAAGGAGAGCCTCAGGGAGAATCTGGAGGTCGGCTATGAGGTTCTCACCGTCCGGGCCACGGATGGCGATGCCCCTCCCAATGCCAATATTCTGTACCGCCTGCTGGAGGGACCGGGGGGCAGCCCCTCGGAAGTCTTTGAGATTGACCCTCGCTCGGGGGTAATCCGAACTCGTGGCCCTGTGGATCGCGAAGAAGTAGAGTCCTACAAGTTGACAGTGGAGGCAAGTGACCAGGGTCGTGACCCAGGTCCACGGAGTGCCACAGCTGCTGTATTCCTGTCTGTGGAGGATGACAACGACAATGCCCCACAGTTTAGTGAGAAGCGTTACGTGGTCCAGGTGCGAGAGGATGTGACCCCAGGGGCCCCCATACTCCGGGTCACGGCCTCGGACCGAGACAAGGGCAGCAATGCCCTGGTCCACTATAGCATCATGAGTGGCAACGCTCGGGGACAGTTCTATCTGGATGCCCAGACTGGAGCTCTAGATGTGGTGAGCCCTCTCGACTATGAGACCACCAAAGAGTACACGCTCCGGGTGCGTGCACAGGATGGTGGCCGGCCCCCCCTCTCCAACGTCTCTGGCCTGGTAACAGTGCAAGTCCTGGATATCAATGATAATGCCCCCATCTTTGTCAGCACCCCCTTCCAGGCTACTGTCCTGGAGAGCGTCCCCTTAGGCTACCTGGTTCTCCACGTCCAGGCAATCGATGCTGATGCTGGTGACAACGCCCGCCTGGAATACCGTCTGGCTGGGGTCGGGCATGACTTCCCCTTCACCATCAACAATGGCACGGGCTGGATCTCCGTGGCTGCCGAGCTAGACCGGGAGGAGGTGGATTTCTACAGCTTTGGAGTAGAAGCTCGAGACCATGGCACCCCCGCCCTAACCGCCTCAGCCAGCGTCAGCGTGACCATCTTGGATGTCAACGACAACAACCCGACCTTCACCCAACCAGAGTACACAGTGCGGCTCAACGAGGATGCAGCCGTGGGCACCAGTGTGGTGACGGTGTCGGCTGTGGACCGTGATGCCCACAGCGTCATCACCTACCAGATCACCAGTGGCAACACCCGCAATCGCTTCTCCATCACCAGCCAGAGCGGTGGTGGGCTGGTGTCCCTCGCCTTGCCACTGGACTACAAACTCGAGCGGCAGTATGTGCTGGCCGTTACTGCCTCTGACGGCACGAGGCAGGACACGGCACAGATCGTGGTGAACGTCACCGATGCCAATACCCATCGTCCCGTCTTTCAGAGCTCCCACTACACTGTGAATGTTAACGAGGACCGGCCAGCGGGTACTACGGTGGTGCTGATCAGCGCTACCGATGAGGACACAGGCGAGAATGCCCGGATTACCTACTTCATGGAGGACAGCATCCCCCAGTTCCGCATCGATGCAGATACGGGGGCTGTCACCACCCAGGCTGAGCTGGACTATGAGGACCAGGTGTCTTACACCCTGGCCATCACTGCTCGGGACAACGGCATTCCCCAGAAGTCCGACACCACCTACCTGGAGATCCTGGTAAATGACGTGAATGACAACGCCCCTCAGTTCCTGCGGGATTCCTACCAGGGGAGCGTCTATGAGGATGTGCCCCCTTTCACCAGCGTCCTCCAGATCTCTGCCACAGATCGCGACTCTGGCCTTAACGGTCGGGTCTTCTACACCTTCCAAGGGGGGGATGATGGAGACGGCGACTTTATCGTAGAGTCGACATCAGGCATTGTTCGAACGCTGCGCAGGCTGGATCGTGAGAATGTGGCCCAGTATGTCTTGCGAGCGTATGCGGTGGACAAGGGGATGCCTCCGGCCCGCACTCCCATGGAGGTGACGGTCACTGTGCTGGATGTGAATGACAATCCACCTGTCTTTGAGCAGGATGAGTTTGATGTGTTTGTGGAAGAGAACAGCCCCATCGGGCTGGCGGTGGCCCGGGTCACGGCCACTGACCCTGACGAGGGCACCAATGCTCAGATCATGTACCAGATCGTAGAGGGCAACATCCCTGAGGTCTTCCAGCTGGACATCTTCTCTGGGGAGCTGACCGCCCTGGTGGACTTAGACTATGAGGACCGGCCTGAATACGTCCTGGTCATCCAGGCCACATCGGCTCCCCTGGTGAGCAGAGCTACTGTCCACGTCCGCCTCCTTGACCGCAATGACAACCCACCAGTGCTGGGCAACTTTGAGATCCTTTTCAACAACTATGTCACCAACCGCTCAAGCAGCTTCCCCGGGGGTGCCATCGGCCGCGTGCCTGCCCATGACCCTGACATCTCGGACAGCCTGACTTACAGCTTTGAGCGCGGAAATGAACTCAGCTTGGTCCTGCTCAACACCTCCACAGGAGAACTGAGGCTGAGCAGAGCACTGGACAACAACCGGCCTCTGGAAGCCATCATGAGCGTGCTGGTGTCAGGTAAGGAAGGGCCCAGGTGGCATGAGGGTGGAAGTATTCCCTGGGGGACAGCCTGGGCTGATGGCCAGCCCAGAGGGTGAGAGAGTAAGACCCAGCTGGGGAAGAAGTCCCAGGAATCCTGGCAGAGGTGCAGGCTCTGCCTGCCACCCCGACTGGGCTGGCTGGGCTGCCGCGGTTGGCTGCCCCTGCCTACCAGCCTGTGACGTGGAGGGGAAGCGCTATGAGGCTGACCTGGCTGCCAAGAATTGTGAGAAAAGGCGCATGGAGGACTGGGAGGCCAGAAGAGCCAGGAGAGGGGAGGGGACCTTGGCTAGGGGATCAGAGGCAGCACCCTTCTTGCCCCATCAGCACATCCCTGTGATCTCATACAGCCTCTGGCGGGGGGGGGGCGGGGGGCAGGGGCACAGGGCTGCTGCTGACGAGGGGTCAGGACCCTGTGGTCCTCTTCTGGCCCCTTCTGGCTCCAGGCTGAGCTGCAGAATCCACTGATGTGGACTTTGTTTAGCACATTCTTTTCCCTCCAGGCAGAAAGAGCCTGGCCTGGCTCCCCCTTTGGAGCTCTCGCAGGAAGCGAGGCCAGAGCTCATTGTCTCTGTCCAAACAGACCCCACTGTCAGAGTCCCTGGTTGGGGTCTGGCTTGGGGGAGGGGCTGTGATGAAGTCAGGGCCAGACTGAGGCCTCCTGGGCCTCCTCGCCTCCCCACAGGCTGTCCTTAGGGTGCCAGCCTTCCCGGATGGCCAGGCTCAGGGAATGGTGTTTGGGGACCAGGATGAGCCAGGGGACTGCTGGGCGTTGAGGGCAGAGACCCTAAGGGGCCTGATCTGGTGGGGAGAGAGCAGAGTCCAGGGGCGTGGGAGCCTGGCCAGGACCCAGGCTGGCATTCCTGCTGCTTGGCCAGGCGCTCAGCCTGCAGACTCCCTGGGGTGGGGGAGGAGCTGGATGGGTGGGTGAGGTGTTCTGTGCTTTCCATCAACTCTGGGGTTGAGAGGCAAGGAGGGCACTAGACTCAGGCTGCTGAGTGCCTTCCCTGAGCCTAGGAACAACTGAGACCCTCACGGAGGGCACACTGTAAGCTACACTCCCAGCGATGGGTCCCGGCAGCCTTCAGACACATCTGGGAAGGAGCAGAGAAGAACCTGGCAGGCTCCCACTCTCACCATCTGTAAGGAGCGTGGGAGGGTCAGGGCGTGGCTTCAGCCCCCTTTCCACTCCTGCTCCTTGCTGGACAGCAGCCACCCTGCCCCACCCCTCAGGTGGCCTTGGGGACCAGGGAGGGTGAGCTTGCAGAGGCTGTGAACGGGCTCCCTTCCTCCTGAAGCTACAGTTTCCACTCTGGGAGGAGGAAATGGGGGGCATCCTGATCTGTGTGGGGCACTCGAGGCAGTGGAGAGGTGGTGGAAAGGAAGGGCTTCCCATCTCGTCCTCCACTCCAGCCTGCCTTAGGGGAGTGTGGGCAGACACAGAGGGACAGAGGAGCCCTTGGCCTCCTCCCAGGGCAGAGCCCACTGCAGACCACAGTGCCCCAGAGGGGAAGCCTGGGCAGCATCCTGGGCAGCTGAGACTGTCCCTTCAGCCTCAACCCACCCTCCCCCTCGGCGCTGACCCTTGGAGCAGTCACCACGGCAACCCCAAAGTTCAGGAGGCTGCCTCGAGGGACTGGCTCCCACTGCCCCTTTGTTTTCCTTCTCTGCTTCTTTGTCTCTTCCTTCTTTCCCACCCTGCCCATGGGGGCCCTTAGCACTGCCTCTCTCTGTTGCCCTCTCCCCTAGCCCCTATGCTTCTCTCTCTCCATCTCTCCCATTCTCTCCAGCTGGCTCTTTTCCTGGGCCTTTGTCTTCCCCAGTTTGGTCTCATGTTTATGCCTCTCTTCCTCCCCATGGCTGCAGCTGCCCCAGCTTGGGCTGGATGGCTCCCCAGAGCCTGAGTTCTCCCCACTGCTTCCTTCCTCTGCAAGGACGCTCAGGAGCTCCTGCCTGCCCAGGGCCTGGTCAGTCCCCAGAACAGCAGAGCTCCCTCAGGCCCCCAGGCCTCCACTGGCACATCTGCTAGGGAAGAAAGGCTGGGAGTACAATTCTGGTACCTTCCCAGGGGCCAGAGGCTGGGCCCAGGTGGTATTCCTGCCTCAGAGTCTATCTCTGGAAGACCACTCAGGCAACTCACCCTCCACCCCTGTTCCCACCCTGCCTTTGCACCTGAGGTGTGACCCAGGTCAAGGCAGGGGAGAGGGACAAAGAAGAAGGAGAGAACAGTGGGTTGACTGCTGGGGCAGGGACAATAGCAGAGGGGGCAGGTGGCCACAGATGGTGGACCAGATGGGAAGCAACAGAGACATGCTGGGAGAGGGGCACAGGCGGGGCCTGGGATGGTAGAGAGGGATACAGGGAACAGTGTTTGTTCCCAGGGCTGAGGAGCAGCAAGGCTTCTTTTGCTCATTGGTCTCTGCCAGCCCCACCCCTCCCTAAATGAGTTAGGAGCATGGTGTATGGAGTCTTGGATTGCTTTCTGCCTGGAGGGAATATCCCAGGCAGGGACCACTGGGCAGATGCATTGCAGCCCAGCTGCAGCTCTGGGCCTGAGTGCAGGGGCGTCTGCCAGAGGGAAGCAAGCGGAGCCTGCTCACAAGTCTGTGCAGGCTTCCTGGAGCTGGCCATCTCAGGGCAGGTTAGAAGACTTGAACGTTAGTGTCCAAGTAGACTGGGTAGGAAGAAATAACCTGAGCAGTAGCTTCTGCAGGCTGGAGAAGCAGAAATGAGGGATGACAGCAGGCTTGCTGGTGAGAGCAGGCTGACCCTGGCAATGAGGCTGGAGGGCAGGTGGGCAGCGAGCTGAGGGCATGGCTGAGATGGGTGTCTGCCGTCAGTCTGCCCCGCTCTAAGCTGCTGGGATAGTCAGTCAACAAAGCATTTTTCCCATATCCCTCTCCCATTCCCATGCCACCCCAGAAGCATTGGCCCCATCCCCAGTCCTTTTCTGTATCTGAGGCCTCTCCTACTATGTTTTTTTTTTTTTTTTGCGGTACTGGGGATTGAACTCAGGGGCATTCCACCTCTGAGCTACACCCAGCCCTATTTTTTATTCTTTTTTTGAAACAGGGTCTCACTAAGTTGCGGAGGGCCTCACTAAGTAGCTGAGGCTGGCCTCAAACCCAGATCCTCCAGTCTCAGCCTCCCAAATGCTGGGATTACAAGCATGCACCACCACACTCGGCTTCCTACTATGTTTTTTTTTTTTTTTTTTTTTT
>PVLC010015253.1:0-24357 GCA_004027655.1 Graphiurus murinus | reverse complement strand
AAGAATGCTTTGTGTGGGGTGTTGTCATGGGGATAGTGGGCCTGCGCCCAAGCAGCCATGGGGCTCAGTGGGAGGGGGACCAGGTGGCCCACTGACCCAGTTCACCTCCCACTCTCTCTACCTGCTGCAGTGGTGTGTGTGTGTGTGTGTGTGTGTTGGGGAGACAGAGTCAGGGGCATGGTAGTGTTGAGATGTAGAGAAGGGGGGGTGATGTTTGTGGGTCTTTCATGGTGCTATGGACCCCATAGAGAAATAAGCAAAGGACAAAGCCAGGTTCCTGTGCAGGGAAGCCGGAAGTCTGATACAAGGGAGCAGGGCCCCTGGCTTGAGCAGAGGGAAGATTCACAAATGAACGAGGTGTGATGGTGCACACTTGTAATCCCAGTCACTCAGGAGGCTTGAGCCAGGAGGATCACAAGTTCAAGGCTAGCCTGGGCAACTTAGTGAGAGACCTTGTCTCAAAATAAAAAGGGTGGGAGATGTAGCTCAGTGGTAGAGTACCCTGGCTCCATCCCCAGTACTGCAAAAACACAAAACAACCCCCCCCCCCCACAAACCTTCAAAGGTGTCCTGCTTCATAACAGGAGGTACTGGGAAAGTATGCAAAGAAAATATCTGCAGATCTCACTCTCTTAAGCACTTGGGGGGGAGGAGTGTCCCTCAAAGAGTGACTTGCCCACAAGTGGCTTATCTCACTGGGCACCTTTATGCCAATTAGAAAAGGCTCCCGGGACTTGCAAGCTGGACTTCTGCCCCACTGGCTTCCTCTGCCTGATGCTCCTGTGCCGGGCCGCGCCACTCCACTTCCCCGGGTGGGTCTGTGCCTTGGTACCCTTGTCCTCCTCACCTGACTTGTACTGACCCCTGTCGCCTCCTCCTAGATGGCGTGCACAGCGTGACGGCCCAGTGCGCACTGCGCGTCACCATCATCACAGACGAGATGCTCACGCACAGTATCACCCTGCGCCTGGAGGACATGTCGCCCGAGCGCTTCCTGTCGCCACTGCTGGGCCTCTTCATCCAGGCCGTGGCGGCCACGCTGGCCACGCCCCCGGACCACGTGGTGGTCTTCAACGTGCAGCGGGACACCGATGCCCCCGGAGGCCACATCCTCAACGTGAGCCTGTCGGTGGGCCAGCCGCCGGGGCCCGGGGGCGGGCCGCCCTTCCTGCCCTCCGAGGACCTGCAGGAGCGCCTGTACCTCAACCGCAGCCTGCTGACGGCCATCTCGGCCCAGCGCGTGCTGCCCTTCGACGACAACATCTGCCTGCGCGAGCCCTGCGAGAACTACATGCGCTGCGTGTCGGTGCTGCGCTTCGACTCGTCCGCGCCCTTCATCGCCTCCTCCTCCGTGCTCTTCCGGCCCATCCACCCGGTCGGCGGCCTGCGCTGCCGCTGCCCGCCGGGCTTCACCGGCGACTACTGCGAGACCGAGGTGGACCTCTGCTACTCACGGCCCTGCGGCCCCCACGGGCGCTGCCGCAGCCGCGAGGGCGGATACACCTGCCTCTGCCGCGACGGCTACACAGGTGAGCCGAGCAGGGGACCCAGGGGCTCAGTCGGGCTAATGGTAGGGGCGGCCTTGCTCACTGCCAGAGTAAAGTACAGTCGCATCCGGTTCAAAACTTATCCTTTGACGACAGCCTGTGGTGGAAGGCAGAATGAGGAGCCCTCCTCACTGTGTACGAGCACGCACTCAGGCCCACACACGTGCGTGTACGTGTGCATGTGCAGACACACACACACACACACACACACACACACACACACACACACACCAGCACTGTGCTTGGGTATGTATTCCAGCTTTGCTGCTAGTAGCTGTGTGACCGTGGGCAAATTACTTAATGCCTCTGGGCCATGGTCATTTAGAATGGAGTTAAGAACACTACTTAGGTCAAAAAATTGGTTGTGAGATTTAATTCAATTAATGTGATACTTGGAAAGAGCTGGATTGGTGGGAAATGTTGGCTTTGATTTAAGGGAATGCGGGGAAGGGGTGACTTCGGGTCTCATCTTACAGCTCAGTAGAGGTGAGGCTAGGCCTAGATCCTGCCCCTGCCCCGCTGAGTGAGTTACCTTTCTGAGTTATAACAAGCACTTTTTTCCCCTGGGGATTGAGGGGAAGGCATGGAGGATTTGGGAGATTGGAGGGATTTGGAGATGGGGTTGTCTCAGCAGGACATGGTGCCTGGGTAGCCCTGTGCAGAATGACTCCATTGCTGCCGTGTGACCTGAGGGTCTTACACATCTTTCCCTGGCCTCTCAGGGTGCTCACTGCCTCTGCTCTGTGTTCCTGACCCCTGCTGGCAGGCTGCTGCTTCTGCTTAGGATGAGCCTTGTTCCCCCACCCAGTCCTCCTCCCTGTCCTCTTGAGCCATGCTGGTGGCTCTGCTGGAGTGCCAGCCAGGCCCACTGCCTACCCCACCACATCTTTCTGCCCAGAACTTGCCAGACTTGACTCTTCCCTGCTGCTGTTGGGGTGGGGGGAGGGGAGGGGCGGGCTTGGAGGAGGGGAGGGGAGTCTTTGTCCGGGAGGATGGGAGGGGGGGCTTAGAGTAGGCGAACAACAGTTTCCATGGAAACAAGAGCCAGTCACTAGGCACAGGAGCTGAGAACCTATCTCTAGAATCTGGGGATGGGGAGGGAGAGAGAGGGGTGGATTTTCCCATCTGATGTTGTTGGAATTTTCAGCTCCTCCATTGAATCCCAATCTGTCCCTCAGCTCAGGTCCCTACTCTCTATGTTGCCCAAGTGCACAAGGGTCCTGGACCCCAGAGCTCAGGGGAGGACAGCTCTCCTCCATTCCTGGGGGAGTCCCCAGCTTCCCTCCCCCACCCCATAATTCAGACAAATCCAAGCAAAAGCCTGGTCCCATCCCCAGGGAAGGAAATGGGATCTCTCCATGCCTGACAGGGACAAAAGCACCAGTGTGGGGGCAGAGAGGGCTGGCACAGTCCTCATGCTGTCCTGCAGGGCTTCCCCTCCCTGCACATTTACCCCTGTGGGGGCCCAAACATCCCAAGCTTGACCCCAAAGGCTGCCAGGACCAGAGGCCCAGCGGGCCTGTGCCCATGAAGCCCAAACAGGGGTCCGGCAGGGATGGACAGCGCATGGAGCTGTGATGAGAATGGCATGGTCACCAGACAGTCCCCAGGAAGGGTTTGAAGTGTCACAGACTTGGTCCTTCTGCCTTTCCTCCTGCCCAGGTGAGCACTGTGAGGTAAGTGCCCGCTCAGGCCGCTGCACCCCAGGTGTCTGCAAGAATGGAGGTACCTGTGTCAACCTGCTAGTGGGCGGCTTCAAGTGCGACTGCCCATCCGGGGACTTTGAGAAGCCCTACTGCCGAGTGACGACGCGCAGCTTCCCCGCCCGCTCCTTCATCACCTTCCGCGGCCTGCGCCAGCGCTTCCACTTCACCCTGGCCCTCTCGTGAGTGGCTGAGCGCTGGGTTCTGGGGCACTGTGGAGATCTGGGCACCTCCCATTCTGTGGACTGAGAGGTCAGACAGCCAAAGCACTGCGGGAGCAGGTCGGTCGGTGGCAGAGCCGGGCTTCCATCTGGAGTTGCCTGCAAACTTTTCTGGCTGACTGTACCCATCTGATGTTGTTGGAATTTTCAGCTCCTCCATTGAGTCCTGATCTGTCCCACAAATCAGGCCCCCTCTCCATGTCCCTCACCAGCCGGGGAGTCAGGATGCCAGGGTTCTGGTTTGGGCTCCTCCTCCACACTCTGACCCCATGGCCCACATGCTGGAGGATAGGGGGCAGGGTTGGAGACTGTTTAGGTGGTTGGAGTGCTGGCATCTAGGTGGGTGCCCCCATTCCCTGCCCCAATCTCCCAACTCCTGTGCAGGTTCGCCACGAAGGAGCGCAACGGGCTGCTCCTGTACAATGGGCGCTTCAACGAGAAGCATGACTTTGTGGCCCTTGAGGTGATCCAGGAACAGGTCCAGCTCACCTTCTCTGCAGGTGATCCCATCACCCCTCGTCCTTGCCCAGCTCCCTAAGGCCCTGTGTCTTACAGTCCCAACCCCAAGCCACACACTCTTCAGGACAAACCTGAGCCCGCCCCAACCCTGGCCACCTCCCACCCCCACCACTCTCAGCTCTCTTCTGGTCCCAGCGCAACTGGTCCTTTCCCTAGGAGAGTCCACCACCACGGTGTCCCCCTTTGTGCCTGGAGGGGTCAGTGATGGCCAGTGGCACACGGTGCAGCTGAAGTACTTCAATAAGGTGGGTGTGAGAGTTCTTGGCCTAGGCAGCATTTCTGGCAGGGAGGGAGGAGGTGGGTGGGAAGAGGCTGCCTTACTGCCCCCCCCCTCACTGGGCAGTGCTGCATGTGTTCATAGGTGTGCACAAAAGTGCAGAAGTACTCTGGCGTGTCTCCATGCCTGGCCCGTGAACCTGATGGGCTCCTTGCCCACTGCTTCCTTTTTCTGTCCACAGCCATTGTTGGGCCAGACAGGGCTCCCGCAGGGCCCATCCGAGCAAAAGGTGGCCGTGGTGACCGTGGACGGCTGTGACACAGGGGTGGCGCTGCGCTTTGGAGCTGTGCTTGGCAACTACTCCTGTGCTGCCCAGGGCACACAGGGTGGCAGCAAGAAGTGAGCAGGGGATGGGGCGAGCTGAGGTGCAGGGGGGGCAGGTGGAGAGAGTGGGCTTTCAGGGGGTTCTGAAGGAGGAACCAAGCCAGAGGGGCCCCCCTCAGCCGGCTTCCTCAGCCCCACCCAGCCCTGGGGGGCAGTGATAGTGGGGGAATTAGAGCAAGGCCTCTGGGGCTGTGTGTCTGTGTGTGTGTGTGGTGTCTGAGTGAGAGCCCCTGGTTGGGGGCTCCCCTCCCTGGCTCTGCTCTGCGGGCCCCTTGGCCTCCTGCCCAGGCCCTTCCTCTCTCTGGCTGGGTGGCAGGGCACAGGGGGAAAAGAGCCTGCAGCTCCAGCCCACCCTCACAGCGCCACTGTTTTGCTCCCTAGGTCTCTGGATCTGACAGGGCCCCTGCTGCTGGGCGGGGTACCTGACCTGCCCGAAAGTTTCCCTGTCCGCATGCGGCATTTTGTGGGCTGCATGAGGAACCTGCAGGTGGACAGCCGGCATGTAGACATGGCCGACTTCATAGCCAACAATGGCACCGTGCCTGGTAAGGAAGGGGGCCTGGGGTGAGGCTGGGAGCCCAAGGCGGGGACACCAGCCTGTGTGCATTTTGAAGGCCTCTCCAGGTGTTGCTGTGGGTTTTCTCAATGGGGCTCCAGCCCGGGGTCACTGAGCCCCCTTCTCTGCCTTCCAGGCTGCCCCACGAAGAAGAATGTATGTGACAGCAACACTTGCCACAATGGGGGCACCTGCGTGAACCAGTGGGACGCCTTCAGCTGCGAGTGCCCCCTGGGCTTCGGGGGCAAGAGCTGTACCCAGGGTAGGCAGGGCAGCCTCCAGGGGCCGGGACGCTGGCAGGATCGGGGCAGGGTGCAGTGAGCACAGCTGTGGGTGGGGAGCGTGTCTGGGCAGAGCCCGGAGAGGGTAGCACGGGAGACAAAGGGCCCAGTCAGAGGCAGGCCTGGGCACAGTGTGGGGCGGGCCCAGGGCAGGTAAATGCTCCGGAGGGCAGGGCTGATGAGGGGAGTGGGCGCAGGAGAGGCAGCACCCTGCCTCCTGGAGCCACCACGCAGAGCATCATTCCCCCGGGCACTCCACGGCTCCGCCCTTCAGTCTACCTTCATCTGCCTTCCCAGAAATGGCCAATCCCCAGCACTTCCTAGGCAACAGCCTGGTGGCCTGGCATGGCCTCTCACTGCCCATCTCTCAGCCCTGGCACCTCAGCCTCATGTTCCGCACACGCCAGGCCAACGGTGTCCTGCTGCAGGCTGTCACCAGGGGGCGCAGCACCATCACCCTACAGGTGATGCTGGGTGTGGTGGGAGTGGAGGGTGGGCCCCAGGCCAGGGCCTCTGTGTCCTCCAGGGGGCTGGGCAGAGGCGGGATAAGGTCTTCTCTGGGAAGCCGAGGTAGCTGTAATCAGTTTGGAGGGTCAATGCTGCCACCTACTGGGCTGGAGGGAAATACCATCATTTCCTCTCTATGGCCACAGTGGGCAGCAGTTTGGGTTTAGCCATCTGGGAACCAGGACAGTGGGCTGGAAGAAGAGTCGTGTGAGACAGTCTGTTGATCCTGCTTCCTCCCCTCCCATGCCAGCTTCAAGAAGGCCATGTGGTGCTGAGCGTGGAGGGCACAGGGCTCCAGGCTTCATCTCTCCGTCTGGAACCAGGCCGAGCCAACGACGGGGACTGGCACCATGCACAGCTGGCACTGGGAGCCAGTGGGGGCCCTGGACATGCCATCCTGTCCTTTGACTATGGGCAGCAGACGGCAGAGGGTAACCTGGGCCCCCGGCTGCATGGGCTGCACCTGAGCAACCTTACAGTAGGGGGAGTGCCTGGCCCAGCCAGTGGTGTGGCCCGAGGCTTCCGGGGATGTTTGCAGGTGAGCCTTGTCCCCTGCCCTCCCATAATCCTGGCTACCTGGAGTCCTGCTCCCCCGAGGGTCAACGTTGTCCTTCCCTGCAGGGTGTGCGGGTAAGCGAGACGCTGGAAGGTGTTAGCAGTCTGGATCCCAGCCGTGGGGAGAGCATCAATGTGGAGCCAGGCTGTAGCTTGCCAGACCCCTGTGACTCGAACCCCTGTCCTGCCAACAGCTATTGCAGCAATGACTGGGACAGCTACTCCTGCAGCTGTGATCCAGGTATGCTAGGGACCCCAGGGAATGGGGCAGGTCAGCAGGTGCCTGGGGTCTCACTCTGGCTCTGCTGTGTGACCTGAGCCAGTCACATCTCCTCTCTGAGCCCTCGTCTCCTATGCTGCATAGTCATAGCCAGCTGGTACAATGCTCAGAGTGGATGGAAGTGAGTTGGATGGAAGACAGTACCAGGGGAGGGCGCGGATTGAGCCTTTCTGTTCCTTCTTGTCCCAGGTTATTATGGTGACAATTGTACTAATGTGTGTGACCTGAATCCATGTGAGCACCAGTCTGTTTGTACCCGCAAACCCAGTGCCCCACACGGCTACACCTGCGAGTGTCCTCCAAATTACCTTGGGCCATACTGTGAGACCAGGTAAGCAGGCCAGGCATGCAGCATGTCTCAGTGGCTGCTGTCTGATGCTGGTGTGTCCCTCCGACCTGGCTGCAGCTCAGCCAGGCTCAGAAGGGCCACATGTGGCTGCAGCAGGTAGGAGTGGCCGAGGGAGCTCATGCCTTCCTGCTTTTTCTCTGCAGGATTGACCAGCCTTGCCCCCGAGGTTGGTGGGGACATCCCACTTGTGGCCCATGCAACTGTGATGTCAGCAAAGGCTTTGACCCAGACTGCAACAAAACAAGTGGCGAATGCCACTGCAAGGTGACAGCCCCAACCAAACCCCCACTGTGGTGCCTCGGTCTCTCTCTTGTACCTCCTGGGCCCTGGAGGGGAGGCAGTGGAGATGAGCTTTCCAGCAGAGTGCTGGGGACCATGAGAGCCTTTGCTCTAATGGCCAGTTGGCTTTTCATCTTCATGTGTTGGGCAGGGGGGCCCAGAACCAATATTTAACCAGGGAGCCCGGGCTGGCTGTACCAGTTGTTTGCAGCCTCTTCTGATTTCTTGGCATCTCACTGTTGGGTTCAACTTCAAATCACTATCAATTAAGTATTTCAAATGCTGCTCCTGAGGGGACCCGAGGTCAGGGGGCTTCTCTCCAGAGGGGCCTAAAATGTGATTCAGGAGCATTCGAGGAAAAGGCCAGACCAGTGACTCCTTTCCCCTCCCTCCCAGGAGAATCACTACCGGCCACCTGGTAGCCCCACCTGCCTGCTGTGTGACTGCTACCCAACAGGCTCTTTATCCCGAGTCTGTGACCCTGAGGATGGCCAGTGTCCATGCAAGCCTGGCGTCATTGGGCGCCAGTGTGATCGCTGTGACAACCCTTTTGCTGAGGTCACCACCAATGGTTGTGAAGGTGGGGCTCTTGGGCTGGGTGCTTACATCCTAGGGAGGCCAGGATGGGGTTGGCCGAAGGCCTGGGAGTGCCAGGGAGGGTCAGGAAGCCTGGGCAGAGCTAGAGAGAGAGAGAGAAAGGGCGGAGGGGGGGGAGGGAGCGCGTGTGCACGAGTGAGCTGCTCCTAGTGACTGTGTGTTCTTCCCTGCAGTGAATTACGACAGCTGCCCACGAGCCATCGAGGCTGGGATCTGGTGGCCCCGCACCCGCTTCGGGCTGCCCGCTGCTGCCCCCTGCCCCAGAGGCTCCTTTGGTAGGTACTGGCAGCCTGGGATGTAGTATTGAGGTCTTGGCCTCCACCATCACTGGGGTGAGGGCAGGAAGTACCCAGCTGCAGATTCTGGGACTGTACCTTCTGGCCTCCAGGTCCAGGATACTCCATGTCCCATCTTCCTTGTTTCACTGTTGCCCTTCTCCCAAGGTTGCCCAGGAGCACTTGCATCTTAGATTCCAAACAGAAGGGCTAAGAAGTCTGCTAGGTGCTAGGGATTCAAAGATGAATCCCACAGTATTCCCATCCTCAGCTCACCTCCCAGTAGTGGAGTTATGCCACACCTAGGGCAGGCAGTGTGGGGAGCAGGGGATGTTGGGGGTTGGCTTTGGTCCTTGGACTGACAATGAGCAGAATTCATAGGCAGGGGTGGCAGAGAGCTCCCAGTGGTCGATGGAGTGGGGCCATAATGTGTGGGGGTTCAAGGAGCTCCTGTATCCATACTCCTGTGCTCCTGTAGCTCTTGCTTGGCCAGATCCTGCAGAGATTTTTGGCTCTAGTGTTCTATTTTCATCTGGGCTGCAGGAGGGCAGGGCCCGTGTTGGCTTGTCTGCTGTCTCTGGCCCCCGGCAGAGCTCAGCCAGGTCTCAGGGCTTCCTGGGTGTCTCCATGAGGCCAGCTCTTGGCTTCCTCCCCCCAGGGACTGCTGTGCGTCACTGCGATGAGCACAGGGGGTGGCTCCCCCCGAACCTCTTCAACTGCACATCAGTCACCTTCTCAGAGCTGAAGGGCTTCGTAAGTAGACCCCCCATCTCCATCTCCTTCCCCTCCCTTTTCTCATCCTTTCCCCATCTTTGAGAATGGGAATTCTGAATCCCTTGTGTTTCTGGGGGCCCCACTTGGGAAGCCATTTCTCTCCCTCCCTGAGGCCCTGTTACCCCAGACGCACAATTCCCACCCTTCTGCACTGACCCCCCAACCCTCCCCTTCTGTCCAGGCTGAGAAGCTGCAGCGGAATGAGTCAGGCCTGGACTCCGGGCGCTCCCAGCGGCTGGCCCTGCTCCTGCGCAACGCCACACAGCACACAGCTGGCTACTTTGGCAGTGACGTCAAGGTGGCCTACCAGTTGGCCACACGGCTGCTAGCTCACGAGAGCGCACAGCGGGGCTTCGGGCTGTCCGCCACGCAGGATGTGCACTTTACTGAGGTGGGGCCTGCAGTAGGTAGGGCTGGTTGGCTGGGATTATGGGGAGTGAGCCTGCTCCTGTAATCTGGGGGGTGCAGGGGGTTGCCCTCAACATTGGGGAGCTCACCTCTGGCATGAGGCCTCCATGAGATCCTGGGAGCCATGGTGCAGCTTGTGGGTCATTCAGAGTTCCCCTTCCCAACCTGTTATAACATTTAGGTGAGGTAGAAAATACTGTTTGTACTGAGGCACGTGCTGACCTGGAGCAGAGGTCTGCCCACTGTGCCTAGGGCTGGAGCACTCAGTATCCTGATTCCTCCCAGGGAATGGGGCAGGATGTGCAAGAGAGTGAGGTGCAGAGGCTGGGGAGCTCTAATTTAGAGAGTGAGGAGGAAAGTTTAGAGGCAGAGCATCCGATGACCCGGGGTTCCTGGGAGGCAGTAGGGAGCACTTAGGGAAGGGCATGTGGATGGGGAACAGGACTTGTAGGTACAAGCTGGGGCTTGGCGGTGGGGTGACAGGACAGGCGTGGGGTGCAAGCACATGCCACTGTGACCATGCCCACCTCCAGAATCTGCTGCGGGTGGGCAGTGCCCTCCTGGATGCAGCCAACAAACGGCACTGGGAGCTGATACAGCAGACAGAGGGCGGCACAGCCTGGTTGCTGCAGCACTATGAGGCCTACGCCAGCGCCCTGGCCCAGAACATGCGGCACACCTACCTAAGCCCCTTCACCATCGTCACACCCAACATTGGTGAGGCTGCCACCCGGCGAGGGGAGGGGCTGCAGAGAGAATCACCTCAAGAGCAGTCATGCAGGGGCCTCTGCCTCACCTGTGCACCCTCCTCCCCCAGTCATCTCCGTAGTGCGCTTGGACAAGGGGAACTTTGCTGGGGCCAAGCTGCCCCGCTACGAGGCACTGCGTGGAGAGCGGCCCCCAGACCTGGAGACGACGGTCATTCTGCCTGAGTCTGTCTTCAGAGGTCAGTGGGGCCACGGGTGGACCAAGGGCAGATCCCAGAGCATCATGCAGGCTGCACAGAGGGCAGGACCCAGCCGAGCTCAGCAGCGTTCCTCTTCCAGAGATGCCACCTGTGGTCAGGCCCGCTGGCCCTGGGGAGGCCCAGGAGCCGGAGGAGCTGGCGCGGCGGCAGCGGCGGCACCCAGAGCTGAGCCAGGGAGAGGCCGTGGCCAGTGTCATCATTTATCGCACCCTGGCTGGGTTACTGCCCCACAACTACGACCCAGACAAGCGCAGCCTGAGGCGAGTGGCTGGGGACCAGGCCGTGGCGGTGGGGGTGGGAAGGTGTGAGCTGAGGTGTGGAAGGGCCGGGGCAGGGCATCTCCTAGCGATGATGTCTCCCAGTCACATGGCTGGCTGCCGGTGGTGACTGTGCACCCGACTGCCCCCCATCAGAGTCCCCAAGCGCCCGGTCATCAACACGCCTGTGGTGAGCATCAGTGTCCATGATGATGAGGAGCTCCTGCCGCGCGCCCTGGACAAGCCCGTCACTGTGCAGTTCCGGCTGCTGGAGACGGAGGAGCGGACGAAGCCCATCTGTGTCTTCTGGAACCACTCTATCCTGTGAGCCTGCCCCAACACCCCGCCTCCTCCTCCAAGGATCTGGGCTGAAGCCCAGGCCCCCTCCCTGACCCGAGCCTGCCTTTTGCACGCAGGGTCAGTGGCACGGGCGGCTGGTCAGCCCGAGGCTGCGAAGTCGTCTTCCGCAACGAGAGCCACGTTAGCTGCCAGTGCAACCACATGACGAGCTTCGCGGTGCTCATGGACGTGTCCCGGCGAGAGGTCGGACCCACAGGAGCAGCACAGAGCTGGGGTGGGGGCCCAGGCCCTGCCCCTCCTCATTCCCCTGTCTCTCTGCCTTGCAGAATGGGGAGATCCTGCCACTGAAGACATTGACATATGTGGCCCTAGGGGTCACCTTGGCTGCCCTGTTGCTCACCTTCCTCTTCCTCACTCTCCTGCGCACTCTGCGCTCCAACCAGCACGGCATCCGACGCAACCTTACAGCCTCCCTGGGCCTGGCTCAGCTGGTCTTCCTCCTGGGAATCAACCAGGCTGACCTCCCCGTAAGACACCCTCTCCCCCCCAGGGACCTCCTCAACTTCTGGCCCTTCCCAGGCTCCCTGGTGAAACTGCCCCTGCAGCACCTGGCCCATGGTTTCCTCTTCTCTAGCTCCCCCTGAATGTCCCAGCACCGGAGGGGGTCCCTGCCTCTGGCCCAGGCTTCCTCCAACACCAAGCCCTCCCCGCTGCCTAACCCGGGTGGAACCCCCTTCCCCCACTTGCGCTGGCTGCGCCCTGGTCACTCACCCCGTGGCCTGGCCTTCAGTTTGCTTGCACAGTCATTGCCATCCTGCTGCACTTCCTGTACCTCTGCACCTTCTCCTGGGCTCTGCTGGAGGCCTTGCACCTGTACCGGGCGCTCACAGAGGTGCGCGACGTCAACACAGGCCCCATGCGTTTCTACTACATGCTGGGCTGGGGTGTGCCCGCCTTCATCACAGGTACCCAAGCCTGAGATTCACCTTAACGCCACATCCCCCCAAGCCTCTGGGCCCTGAGACTCACATCCCTCTACCCCAGGTATCCCTCTGATTTAACCCAGTCCCTGAGGCCCCCATGTGGAGGCTGGGTCCCCTTCCTGGAGAAGGGTGTGCACAGATGGTGAGCGGAACCTTCCACCTGCTCCACACCTGGTCCTGGGAACACACCTGACTACAGCCCTGCTTCCCCCGTCCTGACCACCTTCCCTTGCTCCAGGTCTAGCTGTGGGCTTGGACCCTGAGGGATACGGGAACCCTGACTTTTGCTGGCTCTCCATCTATGATACGCTCATCTGGAGTTTTGCCGGCCCTGTGGCCTTCGCTGTCTCGGTAAGCGCTAGCAAGTTGGGGTGA
Source organism: Graphiurus murinus (assembly GCA_004027655.1). Classification (NCBI taxonomy): domain Eukaryota; kingdom Metazoa; phylum Chordata; class Mammalia; order Rodentia; family Gliridae; genus Graphiurus; species Graphiurus murinus. The sequence goes on along the minus strand of PVLC010015253.1, from coordinate 12,023 downwards.
GCGGGCGGAGTGTTTCTCTGGATCCCCTTTAGGAAGAACCAAGTTGGCCAGACCCCATGGAGAGGGGCAGAAGCTGTCTGTCTTCTCTGGTCCCTTATGCCTCTCTCCCCTGACCAGATGAGCGTATTCCTGTACATTCTGGCAGCCCGGGCATCCTGTGCCGCCCAGCGACAGGGCTTTGAGAAGAAAGGGCCCGTGTGAGTATGAGGGTGCCCGGGCACAGGGCGGGCATTGGTACACAAGGCCCCCAGGTTGGGCTCACACACCACCCTGCTCCCCAGCTCTGGGCTGAGGCCCTCCTTTGCCGTCCTCCTGCTTCTGAGCGCCGCCTGGCTGCTGGCCTTGCTCTCTGTCAACAGTGACACCCTCCTCTTCCACTACCTCTTCGCCGCCTGCAATTGTGTTCAGGTACCTGGCCCAGCCCGTGTTGAGGGTGGGGAAGTTGGCGAGGGGAGCCGGAATAGGCCCAGACAGTTGCTGCCTCTGCCTGCCAGGGCCCCTTCATCTTCCTCTCCTACGTGGTGCTTAGCAAGGAGGTCCGGAAAGCATTGAAGTTTGCCTGCAGCCGCAAGCCCAGCCCTGACCCTGCTCTGACCACCAAGTCCACTCTGACCTCGGTGAGGGTGCCCGGGTGACAGGGATGGAGGGTCCTGGTGGAGGAAGGGAGAGGCAAGCTCAAGGAGCCTGTCCTATATACTTTTTGCTCCACTGTCCTTTCTTTTCTCCATCTCTGCTATCTCTTCCTGGAAGGAGGACGGGGAGGCAGAGTGCTGTGTGTGGCCTGGGGAAGAGATGTTGAGTGGATGACTTGGGGAGGTGGGGGTGGAGACAGGTAGTCAGGTAATGAATGCCCTGCACCTGAGATCCCCTCATGAATTTTAGTAAATTTCCCATCTTGAGCTGGGCATGTTGGCACACACCTGTAACCTCAGTACTTGGGAGGCCAAAACAGGAGAATCTCAAGTTCAAAGTCAGCATGCAGTATCTTAGCAAGACCCTATTTCAAAATAACAGGTAAAATAGGGCTAGGGGAGTAGCTCAGAGGCAAAGTGCCCTGGTTTGATACCCAGTAACACCAAAAAGAAAAAAAAATCCTGTTTCTCAGGAGACAATTCCCAGTGCTACCTTTTACCAACAAGCCCTTATCTAGCAAGTCTATGCACAGGGCTTAACAGCTATGGCCGAGCTGTGACCTCTACCAGACCCCAGTATGGGGACAGCAGGGATGTGGGGCCTCTCTCTTTAAGACCTGGGCATGGCTAGGCATGGTGGCACATGCTTGTAATCTCAGTTCTTGGGAGGCTGAAACATGAGGATTGCAGGTTTGAAGCTAGCCTCAACAACTTAGGCACTCAGAAACTTAGTGAGACCCTGTTTCCAAATAAAATATAAAAATAGGTCTGGGGATGTAGCCCGGAGGTAAAAGGCCCCTGCATTCCATCCCCAGTAACACACACACACACACACACACACACACACACACACACACACACACAAAACCTGAGCATGTAGACAGGTGTGGTGGTGCACACCTGTAATCCCAGTGACTTGGGAGATTGAGGCAGGAAAAGTGAAAGTTCAAGGCTAGCCTAGGCAACTTAGTGAGACCCTCAGCAACTTGGTAAGGGTCAAAATAAAAAATAAAAAGGGCTGGGGGTTATATCTCAGAGGCAGAATGTCCCTGGGTTCAATCCCTAGTGCCACAAAATAAATAAATAAATTAAGCAAATAAATAAGTGAATGAAAGGAAGGAAGGAAGAGAAAAGAAAAGAAAAAAGCAAAGCAAAGCTGGGGAGGTAACTCCATGATAGAGTGCCCCTGGTTCCAATTCCCAGTATTGGAGCAAAAAATTAAAAAAGACCTGGGCATTCGAGAGGTAGAACCTAGGACAAGTTCCCTGCACCATTCTACTTCCTAGCCTGGGGCCACCATCTCTCCCTCTCCCCCATGTACTGACCTGTCTGTCCCCTGCCTAGTCCTACAACTGCCCGAGCCCCTATGCAGATGGACGGCTGTACCAGCCCTACGGAGACTCAGCCGGTTCTCTGCATAGCGCCAGCCGCTCAGGCAAGAGCCAGCCCAGCTACATCCCCTTCTTGCTAAGGTGAGCCCTAAACATGGGAGGGTCGAGGAAGGGAGGGGGGTCATGCATGCCATCCTCAGGCTTCCCACCTGCTAGGAGCTGCGCGGCACACACTGGCCAGCACAGGTGGCAGCTTGAATTAGAAGCAGTAAGAGAGGGAGGCAAGGCAGGAACTGGGGATCCCAGGGGAGAAAAAGGGATCTGGGCAAGGGCTCCGCTGAGCCCTCCAGCCTGCTCTTGTCTTCTTAGGGAAGAGTCTGCAATGAGCCCTGGCCAAGGGCCTCCTGGCCTGGGGGACCCAGGAGGCCTGTTCCTGGAAGGTCAAGACCAACAGCACGGTGAGGATGGAAGGCCTTGGCTGCCTAGTGGGCAGGGGCCTGGCTTTTGCTGAGGGTGGGCTGAGACAGGTGGGCCGGCTATGACCCTCCCTGACCTCCCAGATCCTGACACGGACTCTGACAGTGACCTGTCCCTGGAAGATGACCAGAGCGGCTCTTATGCCTCTACCCACTCATCAGACAGCGAGGAAGAGGAAGAGGAGGAGGAGGAGGCCGCCTTCCCTGGCGAGCAGGGCTGGGACAGCCTGCTGGGGCCTGGAGCGGAGAGACTGCCCCTGCACAGCACCCCCAAGGGTGGGCCAGCACCAGGGCTGTGGCCTTTGGGGGGCAATGGGAGCCCAAGAGGCCTGGCCTTCTTGGGAAGTAGGACTGGGTGGCGGCTCTCCTGGCTGTCTGGCCTTCTCTGGGTTTCATCTATTTCCTTTCCCTACCAGATGGGGGCCCAGGGCCTGGGAAGGCCCCCTGGCCAGGAGACTTTGGGACCACAGCAAAGGAGAGTGGTGGCAGTGGGGTGCCTGCTGAGCGGCCACGGGAGAATGGAGATGCCTTGTCTCGGGAGGGGTCCCTGGGTCCTCTCCCAGGCCCTTCTGCCCAGCCTCACAAAGGTGAGTGGGACACCTCCAGCCACCATATCCCTGGTGAGCAGCCTGACACTTCACCTGGCCCTGCCTGCGGCCGCTGGGGTCCTCCCACCCACACCTCATGATGCTGCCCTCCCTGCCCAGGCATCCTCAAGAAGTGTCTGCCCACCATCAGCGAGAAGAGCAGCCTGCTGCGGCTGCCCCTGGAGCAGGGCACCGGGTCTTCTCGGGGCTCCACGGCCAGCGAGGGCAGCCGGGGTGGTCCGCCTCCCCGCCCGCCGCCCCGGCAGAGTCTTCAGGAGCAGCTGAATGGGGTCATGCCCATCGCCATGAGCATCAAGGCGGGCACGGTAGACGAGGATTCTTCAGGCTCCGAGTGAGTGGGGCTGGTGGGCGGTCAGGATGTCACCTCTAGAGGTCCCAGCTGGGGTGGAGCTGCCTCTGGGCCTCCCTAGGCTAGCTGGGTGGCAGTCAGGACAAATGGGCTGAGCATGGTCCAACTTCTTCATGTGCCCCAAGACCATGGTGCCCCGGGGTGGGGGGCCGTGCCCCCTGGGCTTTGCATGGCTCAGCCAGCCCAGGGCTGGGTGAGGGAGGGTGGGGAGCTGGGGCTGCTTTTCTGTTTCCTTCTCTGGTGGAAGCTTCTCACTGTCTCTTCTGCTCCAGCTAACTCTCTGTCTGCCTTTTCTGCCACTCTCCTTTCCTGCCTCTCCAGATTTCTCTTCTTTAACTTCCTGCATTAACCCCGGGCCGGTGGTTCCTTCATCCTGAGGCTCCCTTCCCTAACCCGGCTGCGCTCACGCTCCCACTCCTGTCTTGTGCTTTATCCTGCCCCTGCTCCCCACCGCCCGTCCCACCCGCCCACCCGCAGCAGCGATGAAACGTCCATCTGAGGAGCCTGGGCCTTACACCTAAGGCCATCTAGTGCCAACTCCCTCCCCCGCCACCCCCCTCACTGCACTTTGGACCCCTGGGGCCAACATCTCCAAGACAAAGTTTTTCAGAAAAGAGGAAAAAAGAATTTAAAAAGGATCTCCACTCTTCATGACTTCAGGGATTAATTTTTTTTATACGCTGGAAACTGACTCCCCTTTCCCTTCCCAAAGAGGATAGGACCTCCCAGGATGCCTCCCAGCCTCTCCTCAGTTTCCCATCTGCTGTGCCTCTGGGAGGAGAGGGACTCTTAGGGGGCCTGCCCCTCATTTGCCATCACCAAAAGGAAAGGACAAAGCCACATGCGCCTGGGGCATCAGACCCTGCAGGCTGTGCCAGGCAGGCCTCAGTGGGCGAGGGGCGGGGTGAGGGTACTCCCCGTCCGCCTGCGCACCTCTCCCAGGAACTGGAAAAGCCCTGTCCGGCCAGGGGCAGAAGAACTCGGCGCCCCTGGACCCCCAAATGCTGCATGAACACGTTTTAAGGGGAGCCTGTGTCCCCAGGTGGGGGCCGGCTGCCCAACCCCTCTCCCTCTCCTGGACTCTGGCCATGAGCTGCAGCCCAGGCGTTTGCTCAGTTTGCTGACCCCAAAGTGCTTCATTTTCCCTGCCCGACCCACTCCAGGGGAAGGCCAGTCGTGTGTTAAGTTGCGCTTCTTTGCTGTCGCGTGGGTGGGACCTGGAGGAAGAGCAAGCACAGAGCTGGCCCAGTTGCCCCAAGGGGCCTCAAGCACAGGTTTCAAGTCTGGGTTCCAGTGTCCATTCACCCACTTCCCCCCAAATCAGACAAATGCCACTTTGTCTGACCCGTTGTGGCCTCCGAGACATGTTCTATTTTTAACCCCTTCTTGGAATTGGCTCTCTTCTTCAAAGGACCAGGTCCTGTTCCTCTTTGTCCCTCACTCCACCCCAGCTCCCTGTGAAGAGAGAGTTAATATATATTTTTTATTTATTTGCTTTCTGTGTTGGGATGGGTTCGTGTCTGGTCCCAGGGGGTCTGATGTGGCTATCGCAGGTTGGGTGTGTACCCAGCAGCCCTGGCTTGGGGGCCCGACACCCTTCCTCTCGCTCCACTTCTCCCGTTTTGCCACTGCTGTTCATTTGAGTCACCCTTTACTCTAAGCATGTATTTTGAACTTTTCACTGACTTTCCTTCTGGAGCAGGTGGCTAGAAAAAGAGGCTCTGGGCAGGAGAAAGTGTTCCTGTTCCTCATTCGGAAGGCTGGCCTCTGGGTTTTCTGCCATGCATTCTCCCCCTGCCCTCTCCCTACCCCTAGCAATTCCTGCAAAGGGTTAAAAATTTAACTGGTTTTTACTACTGATGACTTGACTTAAGAAAATACAAAGATGCTGGATGCTAACTTGATACTAACCATCAGATTGTACAGTTTGATTGTTATTGTAAATATGGTAGAGTTTTGATGTTGTTGTTGTTTTTTTCCATTCCCCATACTACTGAATAAACTAGTTCTGTGCAGGTGGTGCCTTGTTGTCATGTGTGTCTGTGTGGTACCCTGTCCTAGAGGGTGGCTGCCTGGGTTTTGGAAAACAAAAGATCAGGCAGGAGGAAGACCCGGGCAGGAGGTCTGAAGGATTCAGATACCAACTGGCTGAAAAGCTTACCCATTTGTGGATCCCCCACAACACCCCCCAAAAGCCTCCTAAGCACAGAGCCAGGTCCTGGCAGTTCCAAGAACGAGCAGGTAGGTGGGCAGGAAAGTGCCCTTTTCACAGGACAGAAAGGATTCCAGTGGTGGGAGAGGCTGCACAGAGCAGGGTTTCCAGCCCAGCCTCTCAGGGCAGAGGCCTCCACAGGGACAGAATTCAGTAGGTAAGGGAAGGGAAGGCTGAAATGAGCAGAGGATGGGAACTTAAAGGTGCTCAGTGATTACAGGGCTCAGGTACCCCCTAATGCCACTGTTCTAGGCCTTTTTTTTTTCCATTGGAAAATGAAACAACTACTCAGACCAGAGCTAAGAATGTGCCCTGTAACATTACTGCTGATCCCATGTTGTGTTTGTCAAAGGTCCATTCAGCCACCCAGAGAGGGAGTTAACACGGGGCACTCTAGGGTGTAAATAGGAACACAAGCCAGGGACCAGGCTGAGTGGCTTAATATCTCTGAGTCTTGGTTTCTCTGCCTTCAAAATGAGGATGATGATAACAGCATTCACCTAATTGAACTTTTGTGAGAATTAAATGAGTTAACACATGTAAAGTGCTTAAAACAGTTCACAGTGCATAAGAGGCCAAAAAACACTGGCTTCCCTTGTTGCACCTGGGGTGGAGGAGGTGGTGGATGGGGAGTACATAAAAAAATAGAAAGCCACACCGAAAGGGAAGGAGGCAAGCAGTTAGCTGAACAAGAAGGGCAGCTCTGGCAGATAGGAGCTGCCAACTGAATGCTGCTTAGGCAGGTTTGGAGTGCAAAGGGCTGGGGGTGGAGGCAAAACTCAGACTCACCTAGGGTGTGAACACATGCCTTTCCTTCTCCAGCCACCAGGGGGCAACAGCACACAGGTCTGTGACCCAAGAAGGGGTTGGCTCACACTGACTCCATGCAACGCGCCACCTGCTGACCATAACTAGGTATGTCCCTAGGCTTGCTGCTGTTCCAGAGGGCTGAGCTGGGGTCAGAGCAAGAAGTTTCTCTGCCAGACACCAGTGCAGGAGGAAAATGGGAAACACGCCTACGGTTTTCTTGCCTTATACTGAATTTTTCCAGAACCAAATGCTTGGTATCAGTCTCTACCACCCTTCCTCCCATCAATTCTGTGAATTTCTGAGGCTGCAGGAGCTACTGAAAGAGGCTCAGGGAAAGGTGCCCACCTGTCATGGTAATGTAGCCGATTGTGCTAATGAACCTTAAGATCAGCCATAAAGAAAGAAAAGCCATGGAGGGCCCCTGGGATCCAGGGACAGGGGAGGGGCATTTCAGTGAAGGATACCTGGGGGCATACAGGCCGGGGCACCAGGTGGCAGAGCCACTTTCTTTTGCCCAGTTGCCTGCTGCAGTCTTTGTCATGGCTTGGCCTTTGAGGAGGGATATTCCCTTTAAAGCTCAAAAGGAATTGAGTTGGTTTTGGTTGTGAGAATTAAAGGCTGCAAAAATATGGGAGAGGATCTGTTAAGGAAATTTTGTCATTTATTCAGCAAACACCCCCCATCGTATACTCACATACTTTCTAAATCAATGAAAGAAATGCTCTCTAAATCACAAAATTAGGGTACTGCAGAAGTTTATAAGTTCTGTTGCCAGTCCTTGAGTCTAGCAGGGGAGATGAGAGAAGACAGACACTCTAAAGTGACGTGAGGTAGAGTGTGGCAAGGTGTTCCAGCATCTTCTGGCTGAGGTGATCAGGGAAGCCTAGGGCCACCAAAAGGACTCCTCCTCATCTCATAAGCACAGTGGACAAGAAGCCAGGAAGTTCCCAGCAGGCTCCATCATCTTGCCAGAAAAGGACATTCATGTTTAGGACACAATAATTTCCCTAGATTCTGCGTAACAGCTTCATACAATGTGATTTATGCTATACTTAACTCTGTCCTGAACCTTCTAGTATCTGAATCTGCAGAAAGGCAGCCTGTTCCCATCAAATGCCAACAAGGAGGGTAGTTACAGTCTGATAAGCTGTTAGTCCAAGGCCCTAGGACCTATTCAGACCCCTGCCTGGGAGGTCCAGCCCAGCACTCATAGAATTACACAGAGGTTTACTTCAAATTGTCAGCAACAAGCAGTACCTACTTTCAGGCATACAGAAAATATAAAAATACATTCATTTTATTTTAGAAAAAGAGACTGACAGAGTAAGCTTATAATCAACTGGCCTGTGAATTTCAGAGAACTCACAGGAAACAAGTTCTGGAGACCAGGTGCCTACTCGCCTCTCCAAACAGGCCCAGGTCCAGTGGAGGATGTGATTCAGAAAGACCTCTCCCCTGAGAGCAGGGGCTGGCTACAGAGGCCATTCATGTGAACTGTCCAGTGAACCAAGGCCTGGAAGAAGATCAGACTCTCCAGGGCTGACCGCAAGAGTGGGGGTGGAAGAGAACAAGCCACTTGCTTGCATCTTGAATTTTCTGTTTGCTGATTTCAGTGCTGAGCAGTGACCTCTTTCCCCCTCAACTTCTTTCAGCCCAGAAAGTTTGAGTCTCCTCTTGCTCAACCTGAAACCACCCCATCTCCCATGGTCTCTACTCCTGGGGGGACTGGTCCTGGTGGCATCTTCTGCCCCTGGGCCAGAATCTGCTGGAGTCAGGGTCTGCTGGCAGAGGCGAGTCCAGGCAGGGACTGTAGTGGTTTGCTACTAAATTCTTGCTTGCTGTCTTGATTTCTTTACCTGAAGAAAGAGGAGGAGGAACTGCTTAAAGCACGAAGAGGCCCCCCATTCTCTATTCCAGCTCCCTCCTTGTTGTCATCTTTCTCCATGGAACACAAGGCTACAGTGCATGGTATTTTGGAAGCCCAGATAACAGGGGTAAGGGGCCAGTCTTACCTGGTAGGGCCAGGGACCGCAACTTTCCTGGGGGGCTGCAGACCACCTCGAGTGGAGCCAGTGACAGGGGGATTCAGTCGCTGGGAAGCAGGAACTTGACAGGGGTTAATAAAAAAAGATGAGTTAGCAGAAAGTCCAATTGACTTTCTCGAAAAGAAATATTGGGTGAAAGCAGAGTGCCTCTCCACAAAGTAAAAAACTAAGAAGTGTTTAGAATCCAAGAGTCAGACTGTCCAGCCCAACATTCTCTGCCTAACTCAGTCTCCCCATCTTCTCATGGAATTGTAAGGAAGATGACAAAAGGAGTCATTATTGCCGGCTCTGGGAAGCAAGGTCAAGCTGGGCCAGGGCAGGTATTCTTCCTCCTGATTTGCTCTGTATGTTTGTGTTGGGGGGAGGCCATTCTACCTCTGAGCCATATCCCCAGCCCTTATTATTTTGAAAGAGTCTAAGTTGTTGAGGCTGGCCTTGACCTGCAATCCTCCTGTCTCCACCTCCTAAGTACTGGGATTACATGTGTGTACCACCATGCCCAGCCTTCCTCCTGATTTCTAATTTTTTTTTTGCAATATTGGAGATTGAACCCAGGGGCATTTTACTTCCGAGCTACACCCCTAGTCCTATTTTTTATTCTTTATTTTGAAACAGGATCTCACTAAGTTGCGGAGGGCCTCACTAAGTAGCTGAGGCTGGCCACGAACCTGGATCCTCCAGTCTCAGCCTCCCAAGTACTGGGATTACAAGTGTGCGCCACCATGCCCGGCTTATTTTAATTTTTTATTTTATTTTATGTTTTTGCAGTACTGGGGATTGAACCTTGAGGATTCTACCTCTGAGCTATACCCCCAGGCCTATTTTTTATTCTTTATTTTGAAACAAGATCTCACCAAGTTACAGAGGGCCTCGCTAAGTAGCTAAAGCTGGCTACAAACCCACAATCCTCCTGTCTCAGCCTCCCAAGTACTGAGATTATAAGTGTGCACCACCATGCCCGGCTCTTCCTCCTGAGTTTTTTTTTTTTTTTTTTTTTTTTTTTGCGGTACTGGGGATTGAACTCAGGGGCATTCTACCTCCGAGCTATATCCCCAGCCCTATTTTTTATTATTTATTTTGAAACCAAGTCTCACTAAGTTGCGGAGTGCCTCACTAGGTAGCTGAGGCTGGCCACGAACCCGGATCCTCCGGTCTCAGCCTCCCGAATGTTGGGATTACAAGCGTGCGCCACCACGCCCGGCTCTTCCTCCTGAGTTTTTATGTCTACTCTCCCTTACCTCTGTGCACAGCAGTGCTTGGTCTTGGAAGCCCTTTCCGAGTTGACATAGAATCGGGAGGTAGGGCACCTTTGCCAGGTGGTACACTCCGGCTGGTGAGTGGCATTCGGCTGGGGGGCCTGGGGATGGCTGAGGGAATGGGCAGCCGACTGGAAGACTTAGCAGCTGCCCCTGTTGGCCGGGACATGCGTTGAGAGTTGCTGGTTGAAGGCTGTGGGGCTAAGGCTGGTCTGACAGAGGTAGGTGGGCCTGGTGGAAAGGAGTAGAGGCATTTCAAGGTGAGTTCTACTTTCTCTTCCCCCTGTCACCCACAGCTTTTTTTTTTTTTTTTTGCGGTACTGGGGATTGAACTCAGGGGCATTCTACCTCCGAGCGATACCCTAGCCCTATTTTTTATTCTTTATTTTGAAACAGGGTCTCACTAAGTTGCGGAGTGCCTCACTAAGTAGCTGAGGCTGGCCGAGAACCCGGATACTCTGGTTTCGGCCTCCCAAATGCTGGGATTACAAGCGTGCGCCACCACGCCCGGCTCACCCACAGCTTTTGCTGCCCTGGTCTCACTTGCTGCTGGTCTCACACTGGGCCCAGCTTTCCCCCGGGATGGAGGAGTTGATCTTGCAAGAGGAGATGATGCTGGGCTTTTGGATGCAGGTAATGGATTGCAAGTGGGCGACTCCTGAAACACAAGGAGAGACAGAAAAAAAATTGACTAGAATGGAGAAAGTATCTGTCCTTCTGGCTTACGAGATTAAGGACTAGACATGGAAGCTGTCTAGACCCCAGTGAGGAAGGGGAGAAGTTAGCTGCCAACATCATCATCATCATCCCTATCACCAATACTCTTTGTACTGAAAGCTTACTGTCGTCAACAGAAAGCCTGGATACAGACAATGTGATAAGGGCTTCCCTATGATATCTCATTTAATTCCAACAATTCTAGAGGTAGAATTATTATCCCCATTTGACAAGTGAGGAAACTGCTCTAAGCCTGCAGCATGTCATGAGCTGTGTTTAGGGATGCACATGCAACTCAACCCTCCAAACTCACCCTCTTCACACTGGTGGTGGGTCTCTTTCCTGATGTCATCCGAAGAGCCTTGGCTGACCCCTTCCTATCGCTGCTCCGGAGTCGAGGCGTCAAGCTGCTTGGGGACGGTGTGCTCCAAGCCAAAGAGCTGACAGTGGGCAGTAGGTCTCGGACAGGGCTGTCCTTCAGTACAAAGGTCTCCCGCCGAGGGCTGGGCTTCCCTCGAAGAGGCCTCGGGCCCTCTGCTGAGCTCTCCCGCTCCTGCAGTGCACACTGCTCCAGCTGAGCTGCCAGCCGGTTGGCTTCATCCAGGATCTCCTCTAGCTTCTCTGGGCTGAGAGGGCCTAAGCTGAACCTCACACCCTGGGGAGCAGAGGCCACTGCATTCAGGTCACTTCGGTGGGAGAGGCCCCGTCGGAGTGGTTTTTCTGGAGTGAACAACACAGCTGTGTCTTCCTCCTCTCGACTGAGAAAACAAATGAGGCATCAAGCTCACAAAAGTTCAGTGGCAGAGTGCTCCTGGGTTCAACCCCAGTACTGAGAAAACAAACGCACGCACATGCATGCACACACACACACACACACATACACACATGTGTGCACAATGGAGGATGTACTTCTTAGAGAATCTCAATATACCTAAAATATAAATGCTTTGGTGCTTCCTTAACTTGAAAAATCACAAGTGAGAAAACCTGGCAAATTCGGCATTTGCATATTGAGTACACCTACGGAAACGAGTGTCCTCCAGCAGAGCAATAGTTTAAGTATACAACAGAGAGCAGGAGACTGTGCAAGGAAAGCTGAACAAAACTCCTGTCACAGAGCCAAACCCCAAACCCTGATGCCCATTCCAGCTGTAAGATCTGGCCTCTAGATGATGAGACACTTGGTTCTATAAGCCCTAATAGGCCTTCAGCATTTGCTGTCATTGGAAATGAATCCAGGACGAGATGCTACAAGTCCATTTACCCTTCTTAGCACCCTGAGAAATCACTCCAGCTTCTGCCTTCTCTTTCCTCATCAATAGTATCTTAGAGGCCCAAGGCCACCAATCACCCAATAGCCCCAGTGCACAAACCCTCTAAACTACCAGCCCTGGCTCCAGAGGCCAATACGTCAGCAGTAAGAAGTTGCAAGCTGGCATGCTGCACAGGTCTTGTACTTGGAGGCTGAGACAAGAGAATCACAGGTTCCAGGACAGCCTCAGCAAGCAGTGAGATTCTCATCAACCTAGCAAGACCCTGTTTCAAAATAAAAATAAAAAATTGGGCTGGGGTAGTGTAGCTGGGTGT